>JADBJO010013900.1:20000-30828 GCA_016801955.1 Conus betulinus | reverse complement strand
CGCCAGAACCGACATGGCCTTGACTGCGGAAGCATCTTTGTCTGTTGCCAAAAGACGTGTAATCGTGAGACCTTGGAATGAAGCGCGTATAAGGCGCAAACAAAGGTCAATTTCGATTCATCCCCTCCTTAATCTTTTAAAATCCCATGGGGGTTCTTTACTCTGGCATCAATCAAAGCTTGCATATTTTCATAATCTGTGATTCTTTCAGCTGCTGCAACCAATCAAGCACGCCTCTTTGAAAGTCAATATTAATGTTGCAGGTTTACTCACTGCAAGTGTCCACACACACTCTCTGTGGTGTCCGGAACTGGCTTCCTCTGTGCGGGATCCCATACTGCCCATTACATATCACAACTACTGGTCGGCGACAAACTTTTGCCCAACCTGGATCTTCCCGCAGATCAGAACTTGGCCCGGGAACGCGCGCAGCCCCCGGCCATCCACCTTAGTGCCCGATCTCCAGTCTCTTCTTTCCTCTACTGCATGGGGAGTCGGCCCAGCTATAACAAACCAGATAAACACGAGTTCAAAACACACTGCCAGCCAGTTAGCAGTCATGTTACACTTTAACATTTTTGAACTCTTCAATTTTTTCAAACATAGTTTCGGTTCCGGTTCAACAATAAACCATTGAAAACAAAATGGAGAATCATCTAGATTCTCACAATATAAAATCAGATACTTATGGCTTGAGTACCGGTCAATCAACTACAATTCACATACTTCTGTATGTGTTAGGCTTCTGCCTTTATCAATGGGCACAGTCCGCCTCTTCTTCACCTAAATCATCTGTTCCATTCTCAGAGTGCGCACCCATACAGGTCAACGCCTGTTTTATATTCAAATCGCGTGAACAGTGTGTTAAAAATTTCACTCAAACCCTGGGCCATGTTCAGTTCAGTCAATACGCTCCCTTGTGTCACACTACTAACCTATAGTGTAACGCACGAATCAATAATCTTTTCTCTTATCTGTACTGTCTCATGTAATCGCGTAGCATACGGAATATCGCTCCCGAATTACATGGCACCCCCCTTCCCGGGGTAAGATTTTTCCACCGGAGAAATCTTGCAAAAGGATACCCCACAGAGGAACCCAAAACCAGAAGTACTATATATACATATCAAATGCACAAAGTATATTCATCAAAGGACAACACTTTTTATCCATGGATCACCCTCAATATCTCCAAAATACATAATCCACATCTTAAGCACAACACACTTGCATGATCCATACACTTCCTGCCGAACCCAACAGAATATGCAAGATGAAACCATTAAGAACTGCACTATATGCATAGATGAAACAGTAAGCACCCACACAAGATATCAAAATATGCAGTGATCTTTCAAAAGACAACCTCAAGAAATCCATCGTGTATCAATAGCATGAGACACACGTTAAAAATCGCCAATCATGGTTCAAAATTATCTACATGACCATGAACATCCACAGCAGCCAATCTGCAAATGGTCATTTACAATGACACTACACCAAAATCATTTTCACCCATGAACGCAAGTAAGAGAAATACAGACAATTTGACCACAAAATGATACAGCAATAGTGTATATACACAATTCTTAGACTTGTATCTTGTGTAGACCATACTCATCCAAATTGTAGCTAACTGTAGCTTACAAGACAGACATGAATAAGCAATGATCAATCACAAATACAAAATACAGCATCAGCAAACCATAAAACACATGGTATAGCACTACTCCCTGGACAACAAATCTGCGAAAATATTAGATGTCCCAGAGATAGGCTCAACAGTGAAACAGTACTCTTGAATGCTTAATGCCCATCTTAACAGGCGACTATTTTTTTATTTTGACGCTTTCAAAAATGTCAATGGTCTGTGGTCAGTTTGCAAAACAAAAGGTCTCCCTGATAAAAACCTAGCAAACTTGTCCAGTCCACAGACCAAAACAAGACACTCTCTTTCAATAGTCGAGTATCTCTCTTGCACCACAGAAAACTTTTTGCTAGCGTATTGCACTGGATGTAAAAGTCCCCAACTTTTCCTGTAGCAAACATGCACCCATGCCCTTACTGCTAGCATCTGTACGTAAGACAAAATCTTCATCCAAGTTAGGAAGAAGTAACACAGGAAATGAATTGAGTACAGCTTGAACCTTCTCCAAACTTTTCTGACACTCATCAGACCACTCAATCTGACGCTTCTTATCTCCCTTAGTCAGTTCAGTCAAAGGTGCAGTAAGACTAGCAAAATGAGGAACATATCTGCGATAGTAGGACGAAAGACCCAACAAAGAGCGAACCTGCTTCTTCATAGTTGGCTTACCCACAGACAAAATCTTTTGCACTTTCTTGACTTCTGGACGAACATGACCAACGGAAATCATATGTCCCAAAAAACTCCAACTCCTGAAAACCAGCCAGCACTTTTGACGGACGAGCTGTCAACCCAAACAACCTGAGACGGGTCAAAAGCATGCGTAAGTAGTCCAACAACTGCTGCCAAAGATGAGCTGCTAGAAGAATGTCATCAAAAAAACTTACAGCTAAAAACTGATACAACTGCAGCTTCCGCATCATTCTTGCGAATGTAGCTGGTGCGTTCTGCAACCTGAAAGGCATTCTCATCCACTGAAACAACCCAAAAGGAGTTTGAAACGCAGTCTTTTCCTTATCCTGGGGCAACATAGGTATCTGCTAGTATCCCTTCGCAAGGACTATTTGACAAAATACCGACCTTCAGACAAACGACAGAAAATATCCTCATCATCTGGAATCGGTTCAGAGTCGAACACAGTGACCTTATTGAGAGCCTGATAATCGATACAGAATCGAATTGAGCCATCAGGCTTACCCACCAGAACGACTGGAGAACTGTGCGGTGATACAGACGGTTCAATCACTCCAAGATCCAACATAACCTGAACCTCTCTCTGAATGATCTCCCTCTTTGCAAAAGGCAAAGGGTAAGACTTGACCCTAACAGGAACATCAGTAGTCAGATTAATACAGTGTGGATCTGCCTGTACAGCCTTCCCTGTGTATCTGTCAAGACATCAGAAAAATCCTCCAAAACATTCATCAACTGAGACTTTTGAGTGTCTGACAACCCAGGGGCAACCTTTACATCACGAAATGTCTCGCGCCTGAACAGACAAGGTAGGTAATGAAACGTCATCGTCACTCACATCCTGTACAACTCCTACAGAAGAACAATGTACATCCTGTACAACTCCTACAGAGGAACAATGTACATCCTGTACACCCGACGGGGGAGAAACAGGGGAATGTGAACACTCTGCATCCGAAACACCAGTGGGAAACAACACAATCCACAGGTAACTCATTAGACAATGCAGACACTGAGTCTAATCCCTGAGGAACACAAAGAGCAACATCGAAATTGACAGCAACATTCGTCCGAACCACATACTCTTTCAACATATTGATGTGGAAAACCTTGGACTTCCCATGCATGTCGATACGATAGTTGACAGGTGAACACTTTTCCTTCACAAGAAAAAGGACCTTTCCAGGAAACCTTCAACTTATTCTGTTCATCAGAGAGCAAAACAAGAACCTGATCACCCACTTTCAATGAACAAGGAAAGCTCTTTGTGTCTGCGTACACCTTATACTTGTCGGTCTGACTGTCAGCGGTCTGTTGTGCCTGAGCACAACTGTCCAGTATCCAATTGTGCAAGTCATGTACATATTGGTAAACGTTTTTGTCATCGTCAGTCATCTGTGTGCCAGTCCACTTATCAGCTAACAAAGCTATAGGACCACGGGGTGAATGACCGAAAAGTAACTCAAAAGGAGAAAACCCTAAAGTCATATTCGGCAACTCCCGATATGCAAACAGAACAGCCGGAATGTACCGATCCCACTGCTTGGGACAGTCACGACAAACCTTCTTCAGCATGGACTTCAAGGTGCCATTAAACCTTTCCACCATCCCGTTAGACTGAGGGTGGTATGGAGTAGTGGTAACAGAAGAAATAGACAACAGACGGTACACTTCCTTCTCATCAGGTCCGAAACAAACTGAGTACCACAATCAGTAAGAATTTCGGAAGGCAAACCATACCTTGAAAAAATAGAAAGAGGAGCCTCCACCACAGTGACTGTATCAATACGTTTGAGTGGGACAGCCTCCGGAAACCGAGTAGCTGTATCCACCAACGTCAGAACGTACCGAAAGCCAGAAGAAGACACCTCCAAAGGACCAACCAAATCCATCGCTACCTTCTCAAAAGGTACTGAAACCAACGGCATCTTGTGCAACGGCGCACAAGGGACGCGGTTACGAGACACAGTCTTCTGACAAGTATCACATGAACGACAATACTCCTTGACTGACTGAGACACTCCTGGCCAAAAGAACGATGCAAGAACTCGCTGTAGAGTACGTCTGATCCCACATGACCAGAAAAAATGCTGTCATGCGCAGTATGAAGCACAACGTTACGCAACTCCTGAGGAATTACCACCTGACGCTTAACTTCACATTTGTCCTGGACCAAGCGACATAGAACATCATTAAAAAAAAAAAAAAAAAACAGGCTTAGTCAAAGGGGAAGGTACCTCAGTTACAACTGAAGAGAACAAATGACTCAAAGAGGCATCACACTTCTGCATAGCAGCAAATTCCTTAGGCTGTACATCCAGCACAGACAAATCAGGCATGACAACGGTACAAGCAACTGTTTCTCCTTGTCTGCCTGTACACGAGTAGTCACATTACATGGGACAAAAGATCCACCAGCACCTGAACATGCTGAAGTAACACCTGGAAGATTACCAAGAATGAGATCCGTTACTGGGTTTTCAATAACACAGGCAAGCACCTCACCCTCAAAGTAAGGTGTACTAACTGAGACCACAGCAAGAGGGAAAACCTCAATCTTACCTCCAAAAGAACGACAATGTTGTTCTTCACCAGTGAACTGGTGCAGAAGAACAAAAGAACGGCGCACTCCCACAGTAGTGCAACCTGTGTCCCTCAACACAGAACAGTGAAACCCCTTGACAGTTCCTGACTCAACCAGTAAGCCATCAGTGTTAACATGTGACACCATCGAATGGACTACAGTAGATGGATCCAAAACATTGCCTGACATACCCGCGACATTCACTGCTGACTGCTCTACAGATGGACAATCCCGAGCTTTATGAAACCAGCAACCACAATTGTAACAACCTGCGTGTACCTGAGGTATTATGAGCCTGTCCGCGCTGTCGGCCCATGGTTACGCGGATACCGAGAGTTAGACGCTGTTTGACCACCTCTAGGTGTACTGGTATTTGCACCCTAAATGACCAGACTGCTGACCACTACTGGTAGCAGACTGTTCAAACTGGCTGCCATGATCCCATCCGCTACGAGAATTTTGACCACCGCAGGAATTTTGACCTCCACGGGTAACGATTACAGTTCTGATTTGAACGCCAAGAGCCAAATCCACGGTCTGAACCAACACTATTTTGGTGATGAGCGAAGGAAGCGACATTTATATCGAAAACTGTGTCCGTTCCCTTGCGGGCAAACGTCCGATCAGGATGTGCAGTCCTGTACTGTTCCGCAAGCTCGCACATTTCTTTAACGCTCGCGACCGACCTTTCCTTAGAAAAACAGCCAAGTCCTTTGAAACGCTGTTTAAAATCTGCTCACGCAAAAACAGATCACGAAGTTCCGCATAATCTTTTTTAGTTTTGGACAAGTCAATCCACCGATCAAGAAAATGCGCAGACCGGATCAAATACGCAGGAAATGACTCGCCTTTCTCCGGACGCACGGTATGGAATTTCTCGCGAAATCCTTCGGCGGTACACCGGTAACGCTTAAGTATTCATCCTTAAGTTCATCCCATGTTAAAGTATCCTTCGCTTCTAAAGAATGATACAGCGTCAACGCACTGCCCTTGAAAAGAGACGCAATATACAATAGCCACTTATCTTTGGGCCACTCACAAGAAGTAGCATGACTCTCAAATCTAAACAAAAATGCATCAATCTCATCTTTGTTTTCATCAAAGACAGGCATCTTGGGGATATAAGGAGAACGACCAGAAATAGGTTTCGCATCACCAGAACCCTGCGCAGAACCATTGTCTGTTACACCAAAAGCTTTTAATTTCTCCATTTCAAACTGAAGCTTCTTACTCTCTAACTCTAACTCCATGGCTTTTAATTCTTTCTCTTGCTGCTGCTCATGCTGCTCCCTCTCCCTCTCTCTCTTTCTCTATCCCTATCCATCCTTCTTCTTCTCTCTCCTTCTCTCTCTGTCTTTCTTTATCGTTTTCTTCCCCCTCTCTCTTGCGCGCTCAGCGCGATCCTCACACTGTTTGACATATTGAATCAAGTCTGGCCCACCAAGCCTAATGTCTCACCCTGAGACAGGTAGGTCTCAAAGGCCGACATTTTGAATGAAAATTTTTTTTCTAAGATAATAAAAAAAAAAATGAAATTTTATGAAAAAGAAAATAACAATGAAAATTTACTTTAAATTTCAAAAAGAAAAGAAAAATCAATTTAAAGTTTCAGTATAACATTTCCTTCCACTCACACCAAAATCCAATCACTCCTATACACACTAATAAAAAAAAAATGTTTTCAAACAGCAAAACCAAGAAGAATTTCCAAGACAAAAAAATTGTTTATTTGGACAGGCCTCCAAAATGATCACCCTTTTGGATCAAATCAGTGGCCAGGGGGAGGAGAAAAAATCGAATTCAAATAATAGGAAAGAAAAAGGTTGTGAAACGAAAAAAAGAACTACGTAAAGCTAAGTGTCTCCCATCGCCTTGCCCCCTTGCTACCCGCAAGAGAAGGTGGAAGCTCACCAGCCTATGGAACAACAATGCCCTAACAAAACAGAGGTAGAAATAGAAAAAGAGGCACTCACTCAACAATCCTTTCACATACACATACACACACAAAAAAAATCTTAAAACAACATTAATTAAAACAATGAAAAGACAAACACCTAAAAAAGGGGATAATACACAATCACTATCAGAAACCCTACCTAAGAAATGAGAATGAGAAAATTTTCAAACTAGATAGGTGCCTATTGATTAAGACGAAATAGAGAGAGAATGAAGTCAGAAAACAGCAAAAGTAGACAGAGTGGAAATCACCAAGACAGTAAAAAAAAGTAAGACTAGAAATTAGAAAAAGTCCTCTGGACTACCCTACTGGCACAGCCCACCCATATAATCAGAGACGGGACTAGCACAAAATACTAGAATAGGAAACACACACACACACACACACACACACACACACACACACACAAGTTACATAGGGACACTTTTGAAGGGGGGGGGGGGGGGTACAATGAAAAGTGAACACTAAGTCTTAAGTGGGGTTGGGGAAGAAAACAAAATTATTTTGCCACTCCAGAAAAAAACAAACAACAAAAAAAAAACCCAAAGGGGTAGGTATAAATCAAAGTTGCAATTAAAATAAAGGAGGGTTACAAAACAAAATCATTTCAAAATTTGAAATAAAAAAAAAACAGGAAATGGATACAGTATAAAGAAACTGATTCAAAATAATGAAAGGAATAAAATTTATGCAATTAATAATAAGTACAAGAAGGGGTTTAAATGGAAATTTTTACAATATAAAGTTAGTGGGGGGGGGGGGGGATGTATCCAAATAGAAAAGGTAATTATACGTAATAATCAAATGTTCCCATACAACATTCACTAATACCTTAAAAAGCAAATCATTTTTTTTTTTTCAATTCAAAATGGGGTGGGAACATCACAACCAAGGGGAGGGGTACGAAACAAAAACCAAGTTCCAAGTCGGGGTCACCACTGTCAGACGTTGGTTATCCATGCATGCACGCACATACACACACGAACATGACGTCTTTCCTCCGCACACAACTGCATCCACTCCATACACATAAGGTGCAAACAAAGGTCAATTTCGATTCATTCCCTCCTTAATCTTTTAAAATCCCATGGGGGTTCTTTACTCTGGCATCAATCAAAGCTTACATATTTTCATAATCTCTGATTCTTTCAGCTGGTGCAACCAATCAAGCACGCCTCTTTGAAAGTCAATATTAATGTTGCAGGTTTACTCACTTTAAGTGTCCACACACACTCTCTGTGGTGTTCGGAACTGGCTTCCTCTGTGCGGGGATCCCATACTGCCCATTACATATCACAACTACTGGTCGGCGACAAACTTTTGCCCAACCTGGATCTTCCCGCAGATCAGAACTTGGCCCGGGAACGCGCGCAGCCCCCGGCCATCCACCTTAGTGCCCGATCTCCAGTCTCTTCTTTCCTCTACCGCACGGGGAGTCGGCCCAGCTATAACAAACCAGATAAACACGAGTTCAAAACACTGCCAGCCAGTTAGCAGTCATGTTACACTTTAACATTTTTGAACTCTTCAATTTTTCAAACATAGTTTTCGGTTCCGACAATAAACCGTTGAAAACAAAATGGAGAATCATCTAGATTCTCACAATATAAAATTAGATACTTACGGCTTGAGTACCGGTCAATCAATTACAATTCACATACTTCTGTATGTGTTAGGCCTCTGCCTTTATCAATGGGCACAGTCCGCCTCTTTTTCACCTAAACCATCTGTTCCATTCTCAGAGTGCGCACCCATACAGGTCAACGCCTGTTTATATTCAAATCGCGTGAACAGTGTTAAAAATTTCACTCAAACCCTGGGCCACATTCAGTCAATACGCTCCCTTGTGTCACACGACTAACCTATAGCGTAACGCACGAATCAATAATCTTTTTCTTTAATCTGTACTGTCTCATGTAATCGCGTAGCATACGAAATATCGCTACGCATTACATGACAGTTTCCTTGTCCAGAATGTATCCGAAATGCTGCATGAGACTCGAAAAGGGACGAATCCCCCTTGCGGGCAACACCTTTATCCGGGTGAGCAATACTAGTAATCCCACCATTTGACACATTTCGTCATCCTTATCGAACTGTCTTTCTTTAAGAAAAGTGGCCAAGTCTTTGCTGAGGCTCTGAAAAAAATGCTCTCGAAGAAGCAAGTCTCGCAGCGATTTGAAAGTCTTATTTGTCTTTGTTAGCTCTATCCATCTGCCTAAACAGTGACTCATTCTTTATTAAAAAAAAAAAAAAGAAAAGACGAAATGATTCTCCCTTGTCAGGACGAATCGATCGGAAACGCTCGCGAAAACGGTCAGCTGAACACTGGAACTTCTTTGAGAGTTGTTCTTTTAACTGGTCCCAAGTCAACCCTTCTTTTGCCGTGATCATGTGCTCAGACACCAAAATGGCAAATGATTTAACGGTAGACTTTGTGCCACTTCACCAGAGATTGGTTGCAGTATTTCAGGCAAGATATTTCCGGTGATGAGGAAGGCAAACACTTCAAGCGTATCCCCGCATGAAATGCTATAAAAAAAATTTAAAAAAAAAAACAAAAAAAACCATGACGCAGGTCAACACATTCTCAGTGTGTGCGTGTATACAGTGCTGCTGTGGGTTCTGTGTGTGTGTGTGTGTGTGTGTGTGTGTGTGTGTGTGTGTGTGTGTGTGTGTCTCTCGTACTCTCTCTCTCTCTCTCTCTCTCTCTCTCTCTCTCTCTCTCTCTCTCTCTCTCTCTCTCTCCCCGTTTATACTGTTGTTACAAAATTGTGTGATCCACGCGTGAGTAGGCTCGCCATGAAGCTGAAAACGCAACAGCAATTTGCATTTGGTATGTTTCGATCGTGCTGTAGGAAGAACTGACAGGTCAGAGGAAACTATTGTCTCTTGGCTGTGATCTGCGCTAAGATAAAATATTAAACACTTTGATACAGCTGCGGCGAAAGTCGTTACACTCGCGGATCTGTGCTTTGGGCTTTGGGTTTTTAGAGTTGAATATTGCTCTGACATTATGCTCCATTCTTTGTGTTAACCCTATAAACTGTATAGCTCCATTCCTATATCATTATCGGATTGTTCATTATTGTAAACGTAATTATGATCATATACTGCTCGTAGATATTTCGTATTCTATAGTTTCCATGAACGATAGCCTCCTTCTTCTTGTCTTTCTTCTCCCCCTCCCCCCCCGTCCCCATGCTCTTCCCCATACTCCTCACCCCCTCCCTTTTTTCTATTATTGCCATCATCATCATCATCATCATCATCATCATCATCATCATCATATTGCACTGCTGATATAACCATATGATTCAATGTCCTATAACTCTCTCCTCTCTCTCCCTCTGACAGTGTCTTCACCATTAGTAATGCAGTAACTATTATCATCTTTGTTAGTATTATTACTATATTTCTATACTGTCATCATTATCGACATTATGTAGTGGCGGTGGTGGTGGTGGTGGTGGTAGTAATAGTAGTAGTAGTAGTAGTAGTAGTAGTAGTAGTAATAGTAGTATAGTAGTAGTACTACTACTACTAGTGGTAGTAGTCCCTTTAGTTTTACCATTAACAGTATTAGTAATATGTATAATAATAGTAACAGTAGTGATAATATAATGTAGTAATGATACTAGTACTAACACTAATGATACTACTACTACTACTACTACTACTACTACTACTACTACTACTACTACTACTACTACTACTACTACTGCTGCTGCTGCTGCTGCTGCTGCTACTACTACTAATGATGATGATTATGCTATGACTTCTATTGACATTTCATCATCACCATGATTATGATTATGGTGATAATTAACACTGAAATTAACACTGACATATAGCTTGACACCCTATGTAAATCTATTTGACATTCTGTAGAAACCAAATCTATCATCATTTCGAATATGAAAGTCTACTCTTCCCTTCTACAAGC
>JADBJO010013900.1:0-15000 GCA_016801955.1 Conus betulinus | reverse complement strand
CACAGCACTATTAATGTCTTTTTTTTGTGTGTGAATTGGCACAGCGCTATTGTTTTCCAGACACTTCGTTGTATTTCGCTGCAGCGTCATGTATCTGGCGGAGCTGGATGGCTTTGTCTAAGGTTAAATGTACGCACACACACACACACACCACACACACACACACACACACACACACACACACACACACACACACAGAGAGAGAGAGAGAGAGAGAGAGAGAGAGATAGATAGATAGAGATAGATAGATAGATAGATATGTATATATATATATATATATATATATATATATATATATATATATATATATATATATATACAAGTAATGGAGATCGCCACCTATAATAGAGCAAATGAAAAACCTTTGAAGACAATATGAAAAAGACTAATAGCCAATATTGAATTCAGAAAATCATACAACAATTTCAAAACAAAATTTAAAAATGTAATAAAACAAATTCAAAATGACAAAAAAGTATTCGTAAAGGCTGATAAGACAAGCAATTTCTATAAAATGGAACTTGATGAATACTCTTAACTCCTCAACAAAAATATTCAGAAAAATTACACAAAAAAAAAAACTGATAAAACCACATATGACAGCATTTGTAAACAAGAAAAAGAACTTGTGCACCGTATGGATCTAAGTGATAGGATAGAAACAACAGCAATAAAAGAAGCTTTTATAACACTTAAAGATCACAAACCTAATTTCCCCAACAACCCAACATGTAGATTAATAAACCCATCTAAGTCTGAATTAGGCAAAATAAGCAAAAAAAAAAATCTGGAAAAAATCTATAGAGGACATAAAATCAAACACTGAATACAGCCTTTGGAAAAATAGCTATGTAGTATCCAATGGTTCAAGGAACTTAACAAACAGAAAAACACAGTGGTCATCACTTTTGACATAGTGGATTTTTATCCATCTATAGATGAGGAATTGCTTACCAAAGCTTTAACATTTGCTAACAAATACACAAACATAACAGAGGCTGAGATGGAAATCATCTTCCACACTAAGAAAAACCCTACTCCACAGCAGTAATGATACTTGGACAAAAACAACCAGCAAAAATTCCACATTTGATGTCGCAATGGGTTCATATGATGGTGCCGAAAACATGTGAACTAGTTGGACTATTCATGTTATTCAATATACAGAAAACACTTGGTAAACAGGTTGGTTTGTACAGAGACGACGGCCTTGCCGCGCTAAACAATAAACCAAAAACCATGAAAATAAGAAAAAAAAAAAAAGACTAAGATAGGAAAAGAATTCTTTAAAATTCTGATAACATCATTTCCAAAAGAACATGTACTATCTAAAATATTTAATAAAAAACACCATCAAGCTATCATATTCATGTATGCCCAACCTCCAAAACATAATTGACTCATCTAACAAAACTAACGGCAACACAGCCAAAAAGGGTAACAAAAGGACATCTTGTAACTGCACTAATTAAGATCAGTGCCCCCTGAATAATAATGCTTTTACAATAATATTGTATACCAAGCCACAGTAACAACAGATAGTGACGAAGAAACATACATACATATTACTGCAACCATTTTAAAACTAGATATGCAAACCATAAACAGTCCTTTAAAAATGAAAAATATAAAAAAACCAAACAGAACTAAGTAAACACATTTGGAAACTTAAAGATAAAAAATAGATTACAATATATCATGGAAAATTATAAACAGTCCTTCAAAAATGAAAAATATAAAAACCAAACAGAACTAAGTAAACACATTTGGAAACTTAAAGATAAAAAAATAGATTACAATATATCATGGAAAATTATAAAAAGAGCAGCACCATGCAATAATAATATCTCTAAAAAAAATGCAACCTATGTTCTACAGAAAAGTGGCTGATATTATGCAAACCTCATCTAGCAACTCTGAATTCAAAAGTAGAGATCATAAACAATTGCAGGCACAAATGGAAATTCTTGTCAACACACCATTCCTGAACACACCCCCTCCCTGAATGCACCCCCCCCAAACAAATCAAAATTGTAAAAAAAAACTACAGGCCACGTGAAACACATGCAACACTCACGCTTGCACACACAGTATATAACACCGGTAGCGTGCCCAAAATGAACACCCTCACGAGAGCAAAGACCTCGAAACAAGTTTGTTGGGTTTTTTTTTTCTCCTTTTTAATCATATTTTTAAACTTATATATACAGAAAGTGTTGGTAGTCATGTGACAAACGATTTCAAGGCAACAAACCACGACGGCGTTCTGACATATTTTCCTAATACGATCGCCGAATTTACGAACACGACTGAAGGTACAGACAGGTTACACTGGGGTGACGGAACCTGAAGCAGCCCAGCACCGTTCACACCCTGTTACAAACCGGGAGACCTTAAACCCTGTGTTGACCATGCAGAGTGCTGCAGACAAGCCTAGAAGTCTTAGCACTAGAACACAGAACGCCTCCATGCGAATCTCTGATATTGATTGTTTGGAAGAGCCAGCAGTTAGGGAATTAACCGGCGATGGCTCTAGTGGTCATTGCCATGCTCAACTTTTACACAGATTTGACTATGCCTAACGTTACTTCGTACTATATGTGCAATATTATATATTGTGCGTTTTCACACATTGACTGATTTTTGTGTGTAGCACAAAAAACATGAAACACCTGAGAAATGACTCTGCTGATATATTTGTTTTCTGATTATTTAAGCGTTATCAAAAAAAAAGAGAATTTTCAGTCAAACGTTGTCGATCTCCGAAGATCCCTATCACCTATAGCATGACAGACACTGTCGAGCTCTCTGCAGCTATGTGGTATCCACAATTTGGCCATGACTGTACAAAGCATGAATATCATCGTATTTGCACCCAGAATTTGTCGGTGTCCCTGTCATTCCCATGCTGTTCTGAAAGGCAGCATCTGGACCTACAACACATTATATTTCTTCATCTGCCGGTGGGTTTTTTTGTTTGTTTGTTTGTTTGTTTTTTTTTTTTTTTTTTTTTTTTTTTTTTTGGGGGGGGGGGGGGGGGGGGGGGGGGGGGGGGGGGGGGGGGGGGGGGGGGGGTCAGACGATTTTTTTTTGGCTTGAGACCCTTACACCCTTGGATTTTGTTTTTCATTGTCAGTATTGGTTTCTGATTTAAATCCTAAAGGCTCCCAAGACTCATAAAGATTAAAAAACTTCTAAAATCACTTTACATTCTTTGAAAACTTTGAAACTCTAAAAAGTTCTCCGGATCTCTGGGCTGTGTTGTGTATGGGTAGGCCATACTGTTGGAAAGAAATATTTTGGGCTGATCTGGGAAGAGTTTGTTTCTTTTTGTTTTCCTTTATTATTTTGCTTAGTCCTTATTGTTCAAATAAACGCTTTGTTTTGTTTTTACACTGTTTGTTGACTCCAGTCTGCTATATTGGAAATCGTGTTTGAGTAGTTAGAAACAAAGATACTTAACAATCACGCAGCTCACCCAAAATTGTAACCCAAGAAAAAGGAGGGGGTATTAAGAGTTCAAGTTCAGTGGAATTAAGGAATTTAAAACCCAAAAGGACACGATTATAAACATTGTTAACACTTCCCTGGGTCTTTCTCAGAACAACTATATGATTTGAGGACTGGTGGTAAAGACCGAAACAAAAGGGGGGTCCAACTTACAATCCCTCCAGCACAGGAAGTGGAACTCCGGGTCCCCATCACAGGTAGTAGGACATCGACTGCTGATCTCCAGGTCCTCCGTAGAACTGCAGATACACTGCCAAGCACCTGAGCATAAAGTCTGCCGAAATCTTGGACACAGCTAAAATAAAAAGTGTCAAGGTCATAGTTGAAAACAGAAACAGTCGCCACTCTGTTGTCATTGACTCTGATGTGATATTAGCTGAATGAGAATTTGCTAACTCGGCTGATCAGTGTTCAATGACAGCAGAAAGCACTGTTGAAGCACTGGTGGGTCCCAGTTGTGAGTCACCAGTACTGGTTGATGGAAAAACAGACTTGTTGTCTTGTAGGCAGTGCCTCACGGGTGACCGTGATAGCAGAAGACTTCTACCGTAGGGAATTGTCTAGTTTCCTTTACAAGAACTAGACACAGGCCTGAATATTTTGGGGGCGGGGGTCAGAAAGTTCCATATTTAGGTTTTATTGAAGTACTAATGTCTTTGCCTAAGATTGTTGCAGGTACGGACGAGGCAGTCATCACTTTTGCTTTAGTGTGCCCTGATACCAAGTTCAGCACACGCATATCTGTGATAGTTGGAACCAACACTTTCAGACAACTGGCAGAGCGTTGTGAAAAGGCAGGAGGTAAGCGTTTCTTATCTACCTTACCTATCCGTTGTGAGGCAGCCTTTGTGTATAGAAATGCAGCTGCAGCTGAGAAGCATGCTAATGGTCTTTTGGGTACACTGAAAGTGAAGGGAACTAAAGTACAGATTCTAGCTGGGGAATGTGCAGAAGTCAGAGGGGTCATACATGGAACAGTGCCTTCCACACAAACAGCAGTCCTCATTCAGGAACCAACACAGACCACTTTACCCACAGGTTTACAAATAATATCTGGTAAACAACAGACAAACAAGTTGGATCAGGTGAGGTTGTATGTCCAAAATACATCTGCACAAAACATTAGGTTGAAAAAGAATCGGGTAATTGGGGAGGTGTACACCATTACAGCTGAGTACGCCATTGACACAGTTTTTTCATGTTTAAATGATGCGGTTAGTGGGGAGGGTAAGGATTGTTCTGAGGAGGATAGTCATGCAAATGTTAACTTGCATGCATCAGCTTCACCATCAGAGACCCAGACGGATCCTACAACCTGAGCAGAATCCCACGACATTTAGGTTTGGGGCAGACACACCATCAGATTGGCAGGAAAAGTTTCCAAAGCATCTTCAAGGGTATAGGGATGTATTCATTCAGCATGACTTAGACATAGGGGGAACAGACGCTGTCAAACATGACATTGAACTGGAGGCAGGGACTGTGATCCGAGAGCGGCCACGGCCTATTCCATCTAGAGATTTTGATGAGGCAAAACAGCACATTCAGGAGTTGCTGGATGCAGAAATCATTGCTCCCTCTTCTTCACAGTTTGCCTGTCCAGTTGTTTTTGTTAGGAAAAAAATCTGGAGCCCTCAGGATGTGCGTAGACTATCGGAAAATTAACAACCACAAAGATAGCTATACCATCCCAAAAATTAAAGATCTTTTTCTCACACTGAACGGGGCCAAAAATTTCACATCTGTAGATCTAAGCAAGGCCTACTATCAGGTGCCTCGAACAGAAAGAGCTCAACATGTTTCGGCCTTTACAACACCTTTTGGTCTTTTTCACTGGCTCCGTATGCCCATGGGTCTGAAAAACAGTCCAGCATGTTTTCAACGCCTAATGGAGAAAGTCTTCTGTGATATGAATCTGGCCGAACTCATCGTCTGTTTGGATGATGTTTTGATTCATGGAAGATCCCTGGAAGAACTGGAGGAGCGAACCATCCAGGCTCTGGAAAGGCTGCGGAAATTCCAGCTACAGCTGGATCCAGAAAAATGCATTTTCGGAACAACCGAAATTAAGCATTTAGGAAATTGAGAAAGAAGTGAGGCAGGGAACAGTAAACAATAAACAGTAAATAAGTAGGGTAACTTTTGCTCCCACAAGAAAACCTAACACAGAGTAACTTTTATTCAAGACTGGCACAGCCTTTTAAACTTGAATAAAGTCAGACAAACGCAAACAATCAAATAGTGGGGGGAAAACATGCGCAGGCCAACAACTCAGCTGTCTTCATAGTAATGACTTGGCAAAGATTGAACTTAAGGGGGGGGGGGGGGGGGGGGGGGGGCGTTTAAGATGGAGAAACTAGGAACATGAAATTAAGAAAGTATAGATATGAAAACTCTTCACTAGCTGCATGAGGGAACCATTGCAATCCCTTTCGGAGACAGATCTATTTGTATTGCCTGCTCCGAGGTCTTTCGACCTCTGGATCGGAACTCATCAGGGAGACATGGCTGGCTGTATCTGCGCTCCTGGCGTCAAACAGAGACACACCACAGTCCATAATACCGTGGTGTTCTCACCACACAAGGGCTCCCGCACGAACTGGTACAGATCGCCTCAGTGACAATTATGGAGTGTGGCCCCTCCATTCCCAGGTGGGCAGTGGACATGAAGTGCCTGATTCCTGTCGGGAGTATGGTTGCCTGTCAATCCTTGGAGGGGGAAGAAGGAGAACGCATAAGCTCGCCGGAATAGTGGGTTTCACGTGCGTAAACTGGAGTTCTTCGATGTGATCGGGGGGACTCGTGCATGTGAGTGCTGTCTTGTGAGTTCCCAATGTGAATTCGTGGCATCATCGTGTGTCTGCAAGTCAGTACGAATCGAGGCTTTATCCGCGAAGGTTGGGTTGGCCTTGTTCTCAGGTTTATTTCTGCGTTCTGGGTATGCCCTCGACCGACTTGTGAAGGTTTGGCTACCTGAGTTTTTGACTGTCGGCGTTTCTGTGTTCAGCGACGGGTTCTGCATCGACCACGGCGTTGGCTGTCTGGCAGTGTCCCAGCGACTGAGGGTGTCGTCCAGTGTGTGTCGTTCCTGTTTTGACCAAGGTGAGCGTGTAAAGTAGCGGAAAATCGGGAGGGCTGTAAAGTTTGGTTGTTTGCAGATAGCATGGTTTCATCAACTTTTGTATTTCGGTCCCCAGGACTGGAAGATTGTTTTTTTGTTTTTTATTCGCGAAAGTTGTTTTTTGTTTGCTTGATTTTTTTTTTAAATGTGAGTTCGACTAAGGGGGAAATTCTGTGGCAGGAGAAAAGAGAATGAGGAAATTTAAATGCGCGGAAAGTTTGAATAAAAAACAACGTAAAGTCGAGGAAAGCCCTAGGCGTAGGAATAAAACAATGTGCGTTTCGGATCAACACTGATGCAGATAGGTGGATTAGTTACAGTGGTACGAATGTGCTAAGACGTAATATGTTGATGCACTGGTAGTGGTCGTAGGTGTTCAGAAATATTGTTTTCAAGTTTGGTAAAGAGTGGTTATAGGTTGGCGTTGGAGGACCGAAACTTTTAGTAACAAAAGGAAAGAGTCTGTCATGCGGTGCGTGGCAGGTACAGAGGGCAGACTGCATGCGCTGTGGTGGGTGGTACCTCGGATAGACACGTTTGTAGAGGTTCACTTTTGGTGTTTGAGCGTAGAAACCAAACTGGGTTGGATGGGCGGAAAGGTAAATTAGGGATCATTCCATTAATAAAAGAGTTTTTTTTAATTGTTATTAAAGATTTGCAGGTGAATTAATGATTATGTCAAACACAATAATAGTACCAGTCAGATTACTTGGTATAGTTTATCACAAACTGAATGGCAGATGATAATAAAAAGATATTTCAGATACTTAGGAATTGTGCCTCAGAAGTCTACTCTTGGTGTATATGTATGTATATGGTTCTTGTTATAGTCGATGGGGTGCGCCAGTATTCAAAAAAGTTTTCCTCAGCATTGTGGTGTCGGTAGGCAATGTTTAAGGTAATGTATATTAGCACTCGGAAATCCTTGTCGTACTTACGTAATTGGTAATTGTCCTATCGCTTGATAATGTCTGATAACATTTGCGGGATTATGATTGTGCCAGCTAGGAAATTAGGGTACCCGGGTTCAATTTTATTATTATTATTATTATATTTGTTTTTGCTTGAGATGTGTTTGATGATTCTATTAAGCATGTTATTAGGTAAGAGGCCCTGAACTGTGACTGGTACTAGTAGTCACTAACGGTCGGTTGTTCGTTGGAGTAAATATGATTTATTATCCTACTGAATCATTGTGTCTTGGAGACTTCGATGGGGACTGAAGTCGTAGGAATATAACTCGGACGGTATAATTATTGTTATGAAGGAATGGTTACAATTATGTTCGCGGCCGTTGATGTTAATGAAAATTCAATGGAGTTGGTTTAAATTTGTGATGGAAAGTTTCTGGTGAAGAGGATTTTGATGTCAAGGTGGCTGGTTGTACAAGTCAAGGTTTAAAATTCCAGTCAGCAGTCGCACTTTGGGTTTTGACGTGTACATCCCAGGACTATATTTAGTGAGTCAATGTGAAATGCTAAAAAAAAAAAGGAAAACACTCAGAACCGTTTACTTAAGTGAAGCAGCAAATAACTGTATTCTTCTGTTGTAGTAAGACATTTTGCTTTTTCACAGGTTACAGCGACTTTTCTTACTTTCTCCTGCACTGCGAATCCGTGAGGGTCGGCCTCTCGGGTTGGGGGGTCGTCTTACCTCCACTTCCACTGTCATCCCTGCCAATTCCTCTGCCTGGAGTGGGGATGCACCTGTATCCGGCAGGGTGTGTTCTGGACTGGATGCCAACTCGGTCTTCTGCAATTCAAATATCTGCAGTTCCTCCAGCTTCGGTTCCATCTTTTCTTCGGGGTGCGCAAGCACCTCGAGGGTCTGCTAAAGGTGTAATTTGCGGTACATCATCCGCGTGAAAAAAAGGAAAGAAGAAGAATAACCCGCTGAGCTCCGTGTGAATTGTGGGTGGTATAGTCGGTGCCTAGTAGGTAGGGGACCGGACTTTGCGATTCATCACTACTTCATTTCATCTGCTTCGCCTCAAGCGCTTAGGTGCATGTCTTGCGGTTTTTTTGTTTGTTTGTTTGTTTGTTTTTTTTTTGCACTTTGATGTGAGGGCATAATGAATCAGAGACAGACTTTTACGTGCATGTGTCGAGCGTCCGCCAGGGACTTTTGAGTGAGATGCTTAAAGTGCAAGGTTGGGTTTCGGGTCACGTGATCAATTTAGGTGCTTTAAATGATATTTTGGGGATTGAGTTTGGGTGTAGGGGTAGTCTGACACCGGTACAAAAAATTAGTATAAGGAGTACAGCTTGGGAGAAGGAGAGTGTACGCTGAAGCATCGCGTGGGCATCTCTCGGGTTCGGTGGAATATCAACCTTGTTTGATATTTCAGCCCGGGATTACCAGGTGATGTAGTTCTTCATCCTTGTCCCTTGGTATTGGCCTTCAGTGGGCTGAGGTGTGTGTGTGTGTGTGTGTGTGTGTGTGTGTGTCTCTTGAGGGAAGGGTCCCTACATGTGAATGCGCAGCATTTGCGTGCACAGGTATGCATAAGGGGCCATGTGATGATGGTCGCACATTGGTGTTATTAATATGGTTGGATTCCCTTTTTTTTCCTTTTTTTTTCGTGGGGGGAAACCCGCGTGCGTGTGTTGGGTGTAAACGATCTTGGTGTTTTCGTCTGCTATTCTGTTGGTGAGACTGCGTGTTTGAAATGCAAATAAAGCCTTCTGTTTGTGCACCATATTTCCCTCTGTCTGTGTGTTTGGTGTGAGGCGTTCGTACTCTCAGGTAAAGGGGGGAGGGGTCGTTATAAAGGGGGGTATATTCATACATACATCCCTGTGTCTACTGTCTTATACAGTGACAGTAACACGGTGCCGGGTGTGCACGGACAACCTACACCTTACGGAGTCGGTAACATGGTGTCACATATGAACGGATATCCTACACCGAAAACATGGTGCCAGATATGAACGGATATCATACACCCAAAACATTGTGCCAGATATGAATGGATATCCTGCACCGAAAATAGCATGGGGCCAGATATGAACGGATATCCTGCACCAAAAATAACAGCGCCAGATATGAAAAGGATATTCACACTGAAATTTACAAGGTGCGAGTTATGAAGGATATCCTACACCGAAAATTACAGGGTGCGAGTTATGAAGGATATTCTACACCGAAAATTACAAGGTGCGAGTTATGAAGGATATTCTACACCGAAAAAGACATGGTACCAGATACTGAACGGACATTCTACACCAATAATACCATGGTGCCTGGTTGACCAACAGTGATGCAACGTGCTCGAGGCTTGAAGTTCCGAATGATTTTCACTGCCCATGTTATTCCGCCCATGTTATTCCCCTTTCCCATGTTCCACCTTCCCCGCCCAGACATGAGCAGTCTGAAATGGTTATTCTTACCTGTCACTTAAACTTTGGTGCATGTGGACATCACACCTAAATGTACCTATCCAAACAACCATAATAAGTAGACAGCCCTAATACGATCAATGTACCTATTTCAACAACTAAAAAAAGGTAGACAGGCCTCAACTGGCCAGTGCAACTATCCAAAACAAGTATACACAGTGGACAGCCCTGACATCACGATCTGCAAGGAAGATAAATGACAACGTCATGGGGAAGGAAATAACAAACAGCAACATCAAGAATTTAAAAACAAAGATACAACAGATGAGGACAACATGAAATGGAAAGATAGAGAAGTCCGTGGGAAGAAACGACAGATCGATAAGGAATCAAATAAATAAGGAGGAACAAAATACAAACAGGAAAGATGTGCCCCAAAGTGCCTCTTTACAGAGAAATCAACATACAAGGATCGGTGTGGACATGACAACAAGCACAAATGGATATGGACATCGTGAGAACGGACAGATGGAGGTAGACATCATGAGAAAGGACAGATGGAAGTAGACATCATGAGAAAGGATAGATTGACGGGGACATGGAGAGAAAGGACAGATGGAAGTAGACATCGTGAGAAAGGACAGATTGGCGGGGACATTGAGAGAAAGGACAGATGGGAGTAGACATCATGAGAAAGGACAGATTGACGGGGACATTGAGAGACAGGACAGATGGAGGTAGACATCACGAGAAAAGAACAGATTGGCGGGAACGCGGAGTGAAAGGACAGACTGGTGGGGGTAAGGAGAGAAGGACAGATTGGCGGTGACAGGAGAGAAAGGACAGATTGGCGAGTTCATAGAGAGAAAGGACATATTGGCCGGGACATGGAGAGAAAGGACAGATTGGCGGGGACATAGAGAGAAAGGACAGATTGGAGGGTTCATAGAGAGAAAGGACAGATTGGAGGGTTCATAGAGAGAAAGGACAGATTGGAGGGTTCATAGAGAGAAAGGACAGATTGGCGGGACATAGAGAGAAAGGACAGATTGGAGGGTTCATAGAGAGAAAAAGGACAGATTGGCGGGACATAGAGAGAAAGGACAGATTGGAGGGTTCATAGAGAGAAAGGACAGATTGGCGGGACATAGAGAGAAAGGACAGATTGGAGGGTTCATAGAGAGAAAGGACAGATTGGCGGGTTCATAGAGAGAAAGGACAGATTGGAGGGTTCATAGAGAGAAAGGACAGATTGGAGGGTTCATAGAGAGAAAGGACAGATTGGCGGGACATAGAGAGAAAGGACAGATTGGAGGGTTCATAGAGAGAAAGGACAGATTGGCGGGGACATAGAGAGAAAGGACAGATTGGCGGGACATAGAGAGAAAGGACAGATTGGAGGGTTCATAGAGAGAAAGGACAGATTGGCGGGACATAGAGAGAAAGGACAGATTGGCGGGTTCATAGAGAGAAAGGACAGATTGGCGGGACATGGAGAGAAAGGACAGATTGGCGGGACATGGAGAGAAAGGACAGATTGGCGGGGGGGGGAAAGGACAGAGGCGGGGGTAGAGAAAGGACGGATTGTCGCGGACAGGAGAGAAAGGACAGATTGGCGGGGA
This sequence comes from Conus betulinus, assembly GCA_016801955.1. NCBI lineage: Eukaryota > Metazoa > Mollusca > Gastropoda > Neogastropoda > Conidae > Conus > Conus betulinus. The sequence goes on along the minus strand of JADBJO010013900.1, from coordinate 3,409 downwards.
CATGGAGAGAAAGGACAGATTGGCGGGGGTATGGAGAGAAAGGACGATTGTCGCGGACAGGAGAGAAAAGGACAGATTGGCGGGGACATGGACAGAAAGGACAGATTGGCGGGACATGGAGAGAAAGGACAGATTGGCGGGGACATGGAGAGAAAGGACAGATTGGCGGGGGTATGGAGAGAAAGGACAGATTGGCGGGGACAGGAGAGAAAGGACAGATTGGCGGGGACATGGACAGAAAGGACAGATTGGCGGGGACATGGAGAGAAAGGACAGATTGGCGGGGGTATGGAGAGAAAGGACAGATTGGCGGGGACAGGAGAGAAAGGACAGATTGGCGGGGACATGGACAGAAAGGACAGATTGGCGGGGACATGGAGAGAAAGGACAGATTGGCAGGGACATGGAGAGAAAGGGAGGATGGAGTGTGGGCATTGGCAGGGACATGGAGAGAAAATGGGAGGATGAATGTGGGCATCATGATAAGGGCAGCATGGACATGGACACCCTTAGGGAAAAAAAGGACAAAATGAAATGTAAAGTAAAGATGGACATGAAAACATGGTGAGGAAGGGAAAAAAAAGACAATGTGGAAATGTAAAGATGATATGAAAACATGGTGAGGAAGGAAAAAAGGACAATATGAAATGTAAAGATGGATATGAAAAACATGGTGAGGAAGGAAAAAAAGGACAATATGAAATGTAAAGATGGATATGAAAAACATGGTGAGGAAGGAAAAAAAGGACAAACATGAAATGTAAAGATGGATATGAAAACATGGTGAGGAAGGAAAAAGGACAATATGAAATGTAAATGTAAAGATGGATATGAAAACATGGTGAGGAAGGGAAAAAAAGGACAATATGAAATGTAAAGATGGACACGAAAACATGGTGAGGAAGAAGGAAAAAAAGGACAATATGAAATGTAAAGATGGATATGAAAACATGGTGAGGAAGGAAAAAAAAGGACAATATGAAATGTAAAGATTGATATGAAAACATGGTGAGGAGGAAGGAAAAAAGGACAACGGGAAATGTAAAGATGGATATGAAAACATCGTGAGGAAGGGAAAAAAAAAGGACAATATGAAATGTAAAGATGGACACGAAAACATGGTGAGGAAGGTAGAAAGGACAATATGAAATGTAAAGATGGATATGAAAACATGGTGAAGAAAGAAAAAAAGGACAATATGAAATGTAAAGATGGATATGGAAACATGGTGAGGAAGGTAAAAAGGACAATGGGAAATGTAAAGATGGATATGAAAACATCGTGAGGAAGGGAAAAAAAAAAAAACAATATGAAATGTAAAGATGGACACGAAAACATGGTGAGGAAGGTAGAAAGGACAATATGAAATGTAAAGATTGATATGAAAAACATGGTGAGGAAGGAAAAAAGGACAATATGAAATGTAAAGATTGATATGGAAACATGGTGAGGAAGGTAAAAAGGACAATGGGAAATGTAAAGATGGATATGAAAACATGGCGAGGAAGGAAAAAAAAAAATATGAAATGTAAAGATGGACAATATGAAACATGTAAAGATGGACACACGAGAAAATGTAAAGATTGATATGAAAAACATGGTGAGGAAGGAAAAAAGGACAATGGGAAATGGACAATATGAAATGTAAAGGATTGGATATGAAAAAAAGATGGACAGGAAGGAGGAAGGAAAAAAGGACAATATGAAATGTAAAGATGGATATGAAAACATGGTGGAGGAAGGAAAAAGGACAACGGGAAATGTAAAGATGGATATGAAAACATCGTGAGGAAGGGAAGGAAAAAAAGGACAATATGAAATGTAAAGATGGATACGAAAACATGGTGAGGAAGGAAAAAAAAAAGGACAATATGAAATGTAAAGATGGATATGAAAACATGGTGAGGAAGGAAAAAAGGACAGTATGAAATGTAAAGATGGATATGAAAACATGGTGAGGAAGGAAAAAAGGAAATGAAATGTAATATGGAAATGTAAACATGATGAGGATGGAAAAAACATGGTGAGGAAGGAAAAAAGGATATGAAATATGAAATGTAAAGATGGACACACGAAAACATGTGAGGAAGGAAAAAAAAAGGACAATATGAAATGTAAAGATGGACATGAAAACATGGTGAGGAAGGAAAAAAGGACAATATGAAATGTAAAGATGGACATGAAAAACATGGTGAGGAAAAAACATGAAAAAAACAAGGACAATATGAAATGGAAATATAAAGATGGACATGAAGACATGGTGAGGAATGAAAACACACGATTACATGATAAGACAGAAACAGGTGCATGAAAACACCACGTGTAAGAAAAGAACATAGTAGTTGAGAACATCACAGGAAAGGACAGACTAGATGAGACATGGTGAGGAAAGAAAGAACATAGTAGTTGAGAACATGACAGGGAAGGACACAGACTCGATGAGACATGGTGAGGAATGAAAGATCGTAATAGTTGAGAACATGATGGGGAAGGACAGACTAGATAAAAGATTGCAAGGAATGAAAGGACGGATAGAGATGGTGAGAGAAGAAAAGGGCGAACGAGGACGCCACAGTTAAAAATAAAACACGAAAAGGTTAAGCGGCATGGGAAAGTAAAACGATGGATGAAGACGATGGATGGGAACATGGTAAGCACGGACGATGAGGACAATGTGAGAAAGGCCAGTGATGATGAGGACAATGTGAGAAAGGCCAGTGATGATGAGGACAATGTGAGAAAGGCCAGTCACGATGAGGAGAATGTGAGAAAGGCCAGTGATGATGAGGACAATGTGAGAGAAAATGAGGACAAAGTGAGTGATGATGAGGACAATGTGAGAAAAGGCCAGTGATGATGAGGACAATGTGAGAAGGACAGGCCAGCCAGTGATGATGACAATGTGAGAAAGGCCAGTCACGATGAGGACAATGTGAGAAAGGCCAGTGATGATGAGGACAATGTGAGAAAGGCCAGTCACGATGAGGACAATGTGAGAAAGGCCAGTGATGATGAGGACAATGTGAGAAAGGCCAGTGACGATGAGACAATGTGAGTGAGAAAGGCCAGTGATGATGAGGGACAATGTGAGAAAGGCCAGTAATGATGAGGACAATGTGAAAAAGGCCAGTGATGATGAGGACAATGTGAGAAAGGCCAGACACGATGAGGACAATGTGAGAAAGGCCAGTGATGATGAGGACAATGTGAGAAAGGCCAGTGACAATGACAAATACGAGAAAGGCCAGTCACGATGAGGACAATGTGAGAAAGGCCAGTGATGATGAGGACAATGTGAGAAAAAGGCCAGTGATGATGAGGACAATGTGAGAAAGGCCAGTGATGATGAGGACAATGTGAGAAAGGCCAATGTGAGAAAGATGATGAGGACAATGTGAGAAAGGCCAGT
>JADBJO010013899.1:42500-50257 GCA_016801955.1 Conus betulinus | reverse complement strand
GGGGGGAAGTGATGATGCTGGGACACCAAAAAACAGACATAATGATTCGACGAAACGGGAGACGATTTTTTTGATTATGCCGCCGGAAGGGAAGGGATCCACCCAAAAGACACAACTACAACCTCCTACTTGGGATACTATAGCATTATTCTATTTCCTTTCTTTCTTTTTTTTGTCTGTTTGTGTGCCTGTGCATCGTCACTCTAGCTTCAAACCGAGTAAAGTCAAAGAAACCAAACCCTGCCACGATTGACTAACGATTCACCCATCTATATTCATAAACTATCCCCTATTTACACTACGCGCTAATATGTACTAGAATGAGCGAGAGGTTTACCCAATTGTGAAACGACACCCATGACAAAGGATCGCCGCACGCACGAGAGACAGCCGCAGCACACGCCTGCCCGGCAACACACGTCGCGCCGCCTCGCGCACGCAGCAGCGACGAGCTGCGCGACACGCCACCCCCCGACTCACACACACACACAAGAATAATAAATATAAAACATGAGTTCCCTACCCCCCGCCTACTTCTAATACATATAACATCGATAGATAGCACTAGATAAGATAGATCACGATACGATATAAGCCTCAGCACCCAGACAGCCTACGCCCGTGACTCGCGTTGAACGCCAATGCAGTCGGGAGTAAAATGCGACTTACTCAAAGTAGTAGTATTAAAAAGAAAGGCCATCTATCAGCATTATCACGCTGCAGTTGGTTTTTGTATTAGTGAGGGAGTCGCAAGACGCCGCAGACGTCTAAGAAGAGGACGGTGCGGGCCCCCCCCGCGGACGGCGCAGCAGGCAGGCGGCGCGGCATGGGGCGACGTGGCGTGGCAGACCTGAGGGAGGTGTGTACGCACGCTGACACACAATCAGCCACAGAGCTCGGGCCCATGCACCTCAGACGACTAACTCGACCTACAAAGGCGACGAGACAGAAAGCTTTTGTTTTCGGCACCCTGTACGCGCATTTCGGCACAGTGAAGAGAGTGCCAGACACACGAGCACCCGGTACACATGATGCACAACCCTTGCACGAACACCTCTAGTGACCCGGTCAGAACACACGGTGGTTCACTGCCCCGCCCTCGTTTCCCGAACCGCTTACACAGAGAGAAGGCCACATTTTAGTATTGACGTTTGGGACAGGACACACCAAATGTGGACCTATACCGGCACTATTGAAAGCACCCAGCCCAAGTTTGTATTCAGAACACCATCCCGAATTTTAGCGCCCGCTGACTGCCATTATTTTCACACGGCTCTGGCCGCGCTTTCCGCGCTCTATATGACGGCTTAACCAGACGACGATTAACACTCAAAATCACACAAAACCCTACAGTTAACGCCACCCCCCCCCCCCCCCCCCCCCACCCCCACACACAAACCCACACACCACACCTCCCACTATCTGGCTAACAGTATCCTGGAAAACAATATTTCGCTGATCCGTGACAACATGCTCTGCATTTCCGCGGAGAATGTCTGGCGTTTCATTTTAAACGGAGACCCCAAACACATTATTGAATTGACGCCGCACACAGTAATTCTGGAAAAAAACATTTCACCGCCGACACAAAGCCCACCTACATCCCACGCTGGATACGAGCATTTCCTTTTCTACAGGCACAAACTCTTTCTGCTCGACGTGGGATCGAGAACCAATCCGACATATACACCACAACTGTTCTTTTTTCCTCTTAATTTCACTATTCCACCAGCAGTATCCATTCGGTGCCCACTACACGCGTCCAGACACACCGTTTCTTCTGATTCATGAACAGGTATATATTCAACAACAACAAACTCACCATAGTCTATTTTTTCGCGAACACGCACAATGGCGCCCAGAGAACGAGACAGACCCGACGAGAGACGACGAGACGACCCCGCACCCCGCTTATTTTTGTTTTTACGCCCGCAGAGGAGCACCCCGCAGCGGACACTAACCCCCGCCCTCTACAATTCCTCCCTTTTTTTACTCTCATCATCCACTTTTTCCTGGCCTTTATCCCCCCCAGTTGTTTGAATGCCCAATTTCCCCTGACGCACCCGCTCCTGCCCCCCCCTTCCCCCCTCGCACCCCCCCCCCCCGCCTACCTCCTCTTTCCCATTCCCCCTTTATTTTCTGTCGCGCTAGTGTTCTTACTTTTTCATTTTTTTCCACTTTACCCCCCACTGTTTCTGTTCTTCCCTCCTTTTCCACCCCCCCCCTCTTTTTTTTTTTTCACCACCTTGCTCCCTTTATTTCCCTTTCCCCTGTTTGCAAGAGTAGAGTGACTCCGTCCTCTTCAGTGACAGTCACTCAAACAGCTCACTCTTCTTCTGTTATTAACGAACAAGTCTCTCTCTCTCTCTGTTTGTCACTCTGCCTCTCTCTCTCAATTTCTCTCTCTCACTCTCTCTCTCTCTGTCTGCCCCCTCTCTCTCCTCCCCTCCCCCTCCTCCCCCCCCCCCCCCCGGCTCCCCCCCCCCCCCCCCCCCGTCTCTCTTTGTCACTCTCTATCTCTGACTGTCTCGCACCTCCTCTCCTCTCTCTCTCTCTCTCTCTCTCTGCTTCTCTTCTTCATCTTCTTCGTCTTCTTCTTCTTGTTCTTCTTCTTCTCTTGCTCTCTCGCAGCTCACTATCGTGAACTGGTAGATCTGAAGATGATTGTTTTCTTTGATGGCTTGAGAAGAGAACTCGTATCTGGTAAGTATTGTACTTGTCCGCTCCTGTTCCGATCATCCCCAAATCTCCAGACGTCAAAAAAAAAAAAAAAAAAAAATTTGAAAGAAAAAAAAACAGTTCTGTGTTACACAGCGTTACACCTCTTCTGTACAAAGCTTTCAAGAAAAGGGCATATACACTGAGCGGATGAAGTACAATGGTGCCTGAATAAATAAAGATTTCACACTTCTAAGACTTGAATAATCATCACTGGCACACGACAAACGGCCAATGACGATTGCAATGAAGGTCTACGGCTTAACAATAAGACATTTTATTACTATTCATTGTCTCTTTTTGTCGATCTGTCTGTCTGTCTGTTCGCGCCTCTTTCTGTCTGTTTCTCAGTCCCCCCCCCCCCCCCCCCCCCCCCCCCCCTCCGCCTCTCTCTCTCAGTCTTCTTTCTCTTTGTCAAACACACACGCACCCGCACAGAAAGACACACAAGCGCGCGCGTGCGCGCACACGTGTGCGCACTATCTATCTATCTATCTATCAATCAATCTATCCATCTATCTATCTGTCTGTCTTTCCATCTATCCATCTACCTACCTACCTACCTACCAACCTACCTACCTACCTACCTATCAATCAATCAATCAATCAATCAGTCAGTCAGACATTCTGTCTGTCTGTCGGTCTGTCTATCTATCTGCCTGCCTGCCTGCCTGCCTGCCTGCCTGAATCCAAATCAAAGATGTGGAGGGGGCGGGATCGACATCTCGCTTCGCTTTCCCTCTGTTCGGTCTTTTCGGAGTCCCCTTCGTTGGCGCAGGTCATTAACCTAACCTGTTGTGGGCGACAACATATTCACCTGACTGGACTATTTTTCTGGTGTAAACCAGAAGCATGCCAGCTTCTTCTATTGCGCTTTTCAACGAGGCTGGCCAGTCGTCTGCACCTCGCTTTCGCTCGTGTATGAAACTTCCCTATGTGCGCTTCAGAGTTGATGGTGTGAAGTTTTCAGTGGTGAACAGACAACCGACCTGTGGCCAGGAGGTTGATACAGAGTGAAGCAGGTCGACAGAAAGTGGAGAATGCCAGCTGCCTGCGCCATGGGACTCCGCCTTGCCAAAGGTGTAGACACTGATCCTGTCTGCTCTAAATCTTTGTCCAAACCCACCCATCTACTGCCCCCCCCCCCCCCCCCCCCCCCTACACATCTTTTGCTCCCTTCACACACACACACACACACACACCACGCATACACACACGCACGCACGCGCACGCGCACGCACACGCACACACACACACGCACACACACACTCACACACACACACACACTCTCTCTCTCTCTCTCTCTCACACACACACAGAGCCAATCCACCCGTCCTTCCACTGTCCAGTACAATAAGACTAGCAACGAGCTGAAAGCTGATAGTGTGCTGAACACACATTACATTACACAACTGACACTTTTGATGACTGCAGAAGAAACATACTACATTTTATATCATGAACTGAAAACTTACAAGTACACAAAAGTAAAGAATGACGAAAAACGAGGATAAATTAACAAAAGGAATAATAAAGAAAAAAAAGAGAGAGAAAGGAAATGGGATTTCATAAAGAAGAGACATTGCTCACAGCAGCTGTCTTTACCTGGTTCGTAGCATCTTTCTTCATACAGTTCTTTGTGCCATGGATGGTATTTTCCTTTCAGTTCTTTGTGCCATGGATGGTATTTTGCTTACACAGTTCTTTGTGCCATGGATGGTATTTTCCTTGAACAGTTCTTTATGCCATGGATGGTATTTTGCTTACACAGTTCTTTATGCCATGGATGATATTTTCCTTCAGCAGTTCTTTGTGCCATGGATGGTATTTTCCTGTCACATGTCTTTGTGCCATGGATGGTATTTTCCTTCAGCAGTTCTTTGTGCCATGGATGATATTTTCCTGTCACATGTCTTTGTGCCATGGATGGCATTTTCCTTGACACAATCATCTGTGGCGTGAGTGGCATTTTGTTTTTTTTTCCGATTCTTGTGTGACATGGATGACATTGTACGTCAGCTATAAAATCATTTTCACTCGAGGAAGAAAATCAGCTCCGGACTGATGATATCAACGGTGGTGTTTTTAGAGCATTCCTCGACGCTTCGTGTATGGCGCCACTACAGGTATTCCTGTTTCTACTGTTATGCCCTCCTTTTCTATGCCCTTTTACACTCCCCCATCCTCTCCCTAACTTCTTTTTCCAAACTTTTTGCTTAGTCACAGTCTCAATGACAGATTGCTTGTTGGTCTGCACTTTTTTCCACTTGAACGTATTTGTGCCCAGAATATAACTAGGTATGACGAGATTTGCAGTTTTCATCTCAAATGTTATACACTAAAACGTCTTTTTACCTTAAATCGATATGGAAACTTTAAAACAAAGATATATGACAAAAGTATTCTTGAGTTCGTTTGACCAAAGGCATTTTCATCACAGGCAATAAACTGTTCGAATCGATTAAACAGTTTCTTTATCACATATAAAAGTAGTACTAAATCACCTGAAATACCCTAACCATCTCCAGGACAATACTATACCCTGATCATCTCCAGGACAATGCTATACCCTAACCATCTCCAGGACAATGCTATACCCTAACCATCTGCACAACAATTTTATGCCCTAACCATCTCCTGGACAATGCTATACCCTAACCATCTCCTGGACAATGCTATACCCTACCTACCTCCAGGACAATGCTATACCCTAACCATCTCCTGGACAATGCTATACCCTAACCACCTCCAGGACAATGCTATACCCTAACCATCTCCAGGACAATGCTATACCCTAACCATCTCCTGGACAATGCTATACCCTAACCACCTCCAGGACAATGCTATACCCTAACCATCTCCAGGACAATGCTATACCTTAACCATCTCCAGGACAATGCTATACCCTAACCGTCTCCAGGACAATGCTATACCCTAACCATCTCCTGGACAATGCTATACCCTAACCGTCTCCTAGACAATGCTATACCCTAACCGTCTCCTGGACAATGCTATACCCTAACCGTCTCCTGGACAATGCTATACCTTAACCATCTCCAGGACAATGCTATGCCCTAACCACCTCCAGGACAATGCTATACCCCTAACCATCTCCAGGACAATGCTATACCCTAACTATCTCAAGGACCATTCTCCACTGACTGGCGCCAACAAAAACATATCTCTTTTGTTTTTGTTTTCTAGGAAACAGATCCCTGAACATTTTCATTTAAACAAACACAAGAGGGGAATAACAAACGAAAGAAAAGAAAAGAAAACTAAACAAAAATTCACTTTTATCTGTGAATACTGTGGGGTGAGAAAAAAAAGCAGTAGATTCTGCAGAAAATCCTGAAAAGTGAAGAACAAAAACAAATATAACATATGTTGTCTTGAAGGCTAAAGATCAAAAACGTCATATTTTGTACTAATATGCGGCCATTATTTTCTCCTACGCAGCAAAAAATAGTGAAGTGCTCCTCTTGGAAAGGAAAAGCGGCCAGGTTTTTTTTTTGTTTGTTTTTTTTTTGTGTTTGTTTTAACCTAGGGCGACATATGAGCTTCAAAAGACGTGTTCAGAAAAGCCTTGGAGACGGGGGATTAACAAACTGTTTCTGACATTTATTGCAAGAGAAAGTCGGTAATGTACATATACGTGTGCGTGTGTGTATCTAGGTGTAGGACAATGTCCCATAAAAGCTGAGATACATTCACTTCGTATGTTAGAAAAGTTCTCAAAACAAGCAGTTTGTTTGTCACAGTGTCACAGAAATTCGCGAACATCGTCCATTAAACAGAACAGATTTCAAACAAACTTGGAAGTATCCGGTGATTCCAGCTACGCTGTGGCTTTGTGGTTTCAGTATGAACGGTGATTATCCACATCCAACCGACAGACTGATATACACTGACACTGATACAGACAGACTGGCAGACCGACCGATACGCGCACACACGCGCGTACACTTACCTATACACGCGCATCCATATCACACTTTACAGATTGATAGTTATACAAGTACGCACACACATGCTCCCTCTCTCTCCCTCACTCCCTCTCTCTCTCTCTCGCATTCACTCATACCTATTCATGTTGTTAACCTGTCCAAAACTGATTGCCATAAGCTCCAACAACATGAACCAATAATCGATCAGAGAACACAGGCAGCTTGTTTAAAGTGAAAGCAACATGGACTGGTTCATGGACACAATGCAGGCCTCTAGAAGCAGTCCTCATTTGTCTGCAGTAACGAACACTGCTGCGCACAACAACCTCGTTGATACCAGAAGACAAGCGAGCATGGCTTGGCTTGTCCTCGCCAACAACTACTGTACATGACTGAACGTAAGCGCAACGTGTATATATACCGTACGAAGTGGAATGATAAACAGAACCGTACACAAAGATGACAACACAAGTTACGTAAAAAAAAACCCTAGAAGGATCACTTATTTGCATTTCCATGAACGCTAAAAAAAAGAAAGAACATATTACCCAAGCATGCCCCCTTGTACAATGTGAAAAAAAAAAGAAAAAAAAAGAGCACGGAGAGTTCTTGATACCGATGTTCTTAAAAAAATGGTCTGGTAGCAGGCAGGAAGTTAACCCTGAAGGCAAACCAACAATGTATTACCCATCATCCTTTTCCCCTGTGTCCTCTAGTCCAGGCTGAAACTCACTCATCCACCAACACACGATTCGAATCACTTCGGAGATCCGTCTGTATCGCAGCAAGCAAAAGTTTTGGACCCGAGTCTGGCACACTTTCTGTTTGTGGTTCGCCCCGTTTTCACGTCCGCTGTCTCAGTGCTCTCCCTTTACGGCAGCGGACAGTGATGATCTCCCTTGCTGTCCCGACTGTCCAATGCTTTAGCGTCCACTCTGTTGGCGATCGCCCTCCCCTAGACCAAGTGGTCAGTGTCAGTGAGGGGTTGCACGTTCGTTTCTCAGCACATGAATAAGTCACCAGTTTCACTGACAAGGAAACACAAACACAACAAAAGCAAATATGACTTGATAACGCGATGAGTATTACAGC
>JADBJO010013899.1:15000-37500 GCA_016801955.1 Conus betulinus | reverse complement strand
AAGCAAAGCGGAGCGACTTTTACACCGCGTTCAGAATCACCCAGATCTGAAATGGAACCAGCGAGGTGAAATCATTTGGCGAGGACAGCTGATTAAAAACTCGAACCTCGTTGATTTGGTCAATGATGTGCTAAGAAAACGTCGCCACTTTCAACCCATTGGGTGGAAATCCTTTGCCACTGCTCTCAGTGATACCAACATTCCCCAAGATTTAGTTGGAAACCCTGACCGTTGGAAGTTTATGACAACACAAATACCCAGCACCCTGTCCTATTCTTCACAGTCTGCTGGAGGACCTGTCGGTGTGGGTTCCTCTTCCCCTCAACCCATGTTTTCTACTCCACAAATACCAACACCCCCACCATCACTGAGAAACGTCGCCTTATCATCCATCAAGAAGACACGAGGTGCAGAAGACCAGTTGGAGGGAGAGACACCTTTTTCTCGGAGGAGAAAAGACACACAGACGGAACGGAAACAACAGAGATTAAGCAAGACTGCACCTTTGAGATTGGGAGTCATACTGACTGCACCTGACATGGCTCCGCGGAAAAATAAGAAAAAAATCTCGAAACGGAACAGAGTGTTGGGGCAGGCTTACTACACACCACAACACCCTGGATCTTTTGGTGGTGTTCACGCCTTGAAACGTGTAACGAAGGCAAAAGAGTCTGTGCTCAAAGAATGGTTGAGTCACGAAGATGCTTACACTCTTCATAAACCCGTGCGTCACAAGTTTGAGAGGAGTCGTGTTGTTGTAGGAGGAATGGACCATCAATGGCAAGCTGATCTGATTGACGTCCAACGCCTGAAGAAAAACAATGATGGTTTTAGCTATCTGCTGACAGTCATCGATGTCTTGTCTAAATATGCTTGGGTCGTTCCTTTGAAAAACAAGACAGGACCTGTGATGGTGGAGGCCTTTGAACGCATCCTTGAACAGGGACGGAAACCTCTCAAACTTCAAACAGACAAAGGGGCAGAGTTTCTGAACAAAACATTTCAAACGTTTTTGAAGGAAAAAAGAATACAGTTTTTTGTGACAGAAAACGAGGATACCAAAGCCTCTGTGGCTGAGAGACTGAATCGCTCTTTGAAAGAGAAGCTTTGGCGCTACTTTACCAGAAAAAAATACGTTGAGATTGTGGAAGTTTTACCACAGTTGGTAAAGGCATACAACCGTTCGTTTCACCGCAGCATCCAGCGTGCTCCTGCAGAAGTGACAACACACAACCAAGAAGATGTATGGCAAACTCTGTACAACAGCGACCAGCCTACGCCCTCACCTCCTCGCCCTAAACTGAAAATAGGAGATCGTGTACGCATCAGTAAAACCAGGAAAAAATTAGAAAAGGTTATTTGCCGTCGTGGTCTGAAGAACTTTTCACAGTCAGTCGAATAAAAAAAGACCATCCCAGTGACTTACATTCTCAAAGACGATCATGGACAAGAGCTTCAAGGAACGTTTTATGACCAGGAGGTACAGAAAGTGGGGGAGAGAACAGATTTATCGTATTGAAGCGATCTTGAAGCAACGCAAAAAAGCTAATGGCCAACGTGAATATTTAATCAAATGTATGGCTATGACTCTTCATTCAATTCATGGATTCCTGAGACAGCACTGACCACCTACGCACACTGACCATGCCTGATCAGAACCAAGTAGAATCAGCTCTGACTCGTGATGATGATGATGATGAAACAGCCACTCTACGCGGGTCCAGAAAATCTGCGTTGTGGCGTGTGTTTGGACGCCGAGTTCCTCGCAGTGAAATTGTTTTCGGTTGTCAGACGCTCCTGTTTATGTGGTGGTGGGTGTGTCTCTATTTAATCTGAGTCGTGGTCAAGGCGCAGACAATTTGTGGGTGGCTCTTCTTGGGAGTTGTCTCGGGTACATCCTGCCAAATCCTAGCATCGATCCACGGCCAACTACCCACTGAAACCAGTATGTTCTACTTGACGTTACCCAGCAACAGCTCCATGTCGTACTACCCCGATAACAACGCCAGTCACTTTTTCACCAAACTGCCTCAACCGTGTGACTTGAACGGAGATTACGAAGTGGGCCTGTCTGAAATCCTATTCAGCAACACATACTTTAACATTGAAGAACAAGAATTTTGGATTCATTTTCGCCCCGATGGAACGTCAGATCAACAGTCGAAACACCTACCTGCGGGATTGTATGAATCAGCAGAATATTTGATTCATTCTTTAAACCAACTTTATCGACGATCTGTGAAGAAAGAGAAAGAAGGGCAACATCAAACTGTATTATAACCGTGCTACCCGAAAAGTGACAGTAAGACTGTATGATGCTGATGGTGTTCTTCAGCTCAGCCCCCGCATTAAGAGACATCTTGAGTCTGGAGAGAGACGTTATGTATGGGAAAGGTACCTATGAAGGAAAAAACCAAGTACAACTCCAACGAGGATTTGAGGGTGTCTATGTCTACTGCGACTTGGTTCAACCACGTCCTGTTGGTGATGTGATGGTTCCCTTGCTCCGAATTGTCCCGACTGGGAATCAGTCCACTGAAGTCGTACATCATATTTTGAAAAAACCCAACTATATTCCTCTGAGTAGGTTCCAGTTCAACACAGTGGAAATCCTTTTAACCAAAAACACAGGCAAACCTCTGTCATTTGCCAAAGGGAAAACCATCGTGACGCTTCACTTTCGGCGCAGACGACCTGACGGTCTTTAAGAGATGGTGCGTCACGTTCCCTTCAAAACGGATGGAAAAGCTTACGAAGACTACTACTGTGCCCAAGCTGGTCATGGGCTTCCTGTGTTTATAGGGGGAAGAAATTACAGAGGGGCAGGTCTTGGAAACCTTTTAGGAGGGCTCGGGCGTACTCTCATCCCATTGTTAAAAAGCGGTGGAAAAGCTTTACTGAAGGAAGGGGCTCGAACTGGCATGCAGCTTGCGCAAGATGTGCTGTCTGGGCAAAATTTGAAGTCTGCTCTCCAGCAGCGGGGTAAGCAGGCTGGCAAACGATTGTTGGACCAAGCTGTGAGCAGAGTAACCGGCGCTGCAACACCTCCGGGTGAACCCGCTAGGAGGCGTATAAAATTAGCATCCTCAACCAGCGTGGGTCACTCCAGACGCAACAAGGGGAAGAAAAAGAAGACCACCAGGGCTCCTCGAGACATTTTTGGATAGACATCATGTCGTTGCTGCACCATCATTCGCATGAAAGTGTAAATAGTGGACTTAATTTGTTTTCGGTGTGGGTTACTCAGTCAGAGGTAGAAGAAGGTGCTTTTGTGGAACATCATCCACTATCAACCTTGGCCCATGGTGCACCCATTGAATTCCACATCAGTGGTGCTACCTCAGACTACGTGGATCTGAGCAATACCAATCTCCACATCCGTGCTAAAGTGACAAAAGCTGATGGCACACCCCTTGACGCCGGCACTGACGTCGCCCCTGTCAACAACTGGCTCCATAGCCTGTTTTCTCAGGTGGATGTCTCCCTGAACGACACCTTGATTTCATCCAGCACAAACACTTACCCCTATCGAGCGTACATCGAGTCAACATTGAACTACGCAAAGGTGCTAAAGACAGCCATCTGACAAGTAGTCTGTATTTCTCTGACACACCCGGGCATCTCGAGGACACCCAAGGAGATGACAATGTCGGCCTGAAGATTCGACGTGAGCTGACCGCTAGGAGTGGTGAAGTGGATATGTATGGGCGCCTTCACACAGATATTATGCTCCAAGAACGCTACCTGATCAACGGGAGTGGACGTCAAAATCAGACTCATCCCCTCCAAAAACGCCTTCAACCTCATGGCTCATGATGGTGGTGTGGGGGCACCCTATAAAAGTGTCATCACTCACGCTTCCCTGTTCGTTCGCAAAGTGAAACTGAACCCAGCTGTTTCCTTGGCTCACGAAAAGGCACTGGAAAGGGGAACGTGCAAGTACCCTCTAAAGAGAATCGTTGAGAAGACCTTCGCTATCCCCCAAGGCAACTTAAGCGCTGTCCAAGACAACCTCTTCTCAGTCAGACCCCAAACAAGATCGTAGTCGCTCTTGTCGACAGCGCAGCATTCAATGGGCGGTACAACAGAAATCCGTTCCATTTTCAACACGCCCACCTAAATTTCCTGTGTCTGTATAAGGACGGGCGCCAGATTCCTGCCAAGGCCTGACTCCAGATTTTGAACATCGGCGGGTTTGTGAGGGCCTACCACAGTCTGATGCTGGGCACAGGGGTGGTGAACAGGGATGCTGGAAACACCATCAAGTATCAAGATTATGACCGAGGATACACCCTGTATGCTTTTGACCTGACGCCGAGTTTGCTGGATGGAGACCAACAGTTTGAACTGGTCAGGAGTGGCGCACTTCGTCTGGAAATGAAGTTCGCTCAAGCTCTGGCTGAGCCTATCCACGTCATTGTGTATGCAGAGTTGGACAGTATGATCGAAATTGATCGCTCCCGCCAAGTGCTGACAGACTTTTCAACATGAACAGTGTGGACATTGCCACTGTGTTGACTAAAGACATTCACGCTCGGCGTGTCTTTGGGGGGATATATCCAAGGAACAAACTACCACTCTGTCTCACCACCCAACGACCTATCGCACTGGTGATCAACACTGACCACAGCTATGGGCCGGGAGAACATTGGGTCAGTGTTTGGTTTGATGGTCGTGGTAAAGCAGAATATTTTGATAGCTTTGGTCTACCTCCTTCGTTTTATCCAGACATTGAAAAGTTTATGTTGAAACACAGTTTCAGTTATCGTTTTAACCAAAGACTTGTCCAAGACTTGACCAGCTCAGCCTGTGGGTACTATGTGCTGTATTTCATTTTGAAGAAAAAGTCGCGGTCACAGTCTTCCCCAAGTGTTGTCGGTATTCCACCCCCATAAACTGAGGACCAACGATCAAAAAGTGAGATCATTTATCCATTCTGTTCACAGAAAAAGTCTTTTAAAAAGCGTTGTAAGGTAGTGAGTGGGGGTCACATACAACACACGTTTCACTACGACTCACAATGGAGAAGATTCTGGAGGAAGTGACAGTTGGGATTGGAAAATTGAAAGCTCAGATGCGCTTGACTCTTATGAATCTGTTTGTCACAGAGTTGTTACCAATGTATCGCGCCGAGTTTGAGCAAAATGCACAGATTGCGAAAGGAGAATGCGTCACATGCTTCTTTCATACTCTTGGAGATCGCTTGTGGTCGATACTCGACAGAGACCGTCTTTCTTCCAAATGGTCCCATCTTCTGTCATCGTATGAAGTGTCAGAAGGTTTAAACTGGTTGAGTTTGAGGGCTGAAGTCTGGGAAGAAACAAAATCCTAGAGTTTCAAAACAAAGTCGTCAGTCTTCTCGTTCATGAATTTTAAATCAAACACAACCAGAATCTGGAACTGTTGATTGGATAACCGCCTGTTTTCCTGATTGGTTCGTTTGAATATCCAGTTTGAGGTGGTCTGAGCGGGTTTAAACCAGCCCTTGTAAACACGCAGGAACTATATATAAGAGAGGACCCACCCACGTTGTCATTATTACCTTCTCTACTCCACTCGCGCTGGCAACAAGAACGTCTTTAGCGACCAGTACCATGAAGAACAAGGAGCCAGAGTCTACGCTGTACCCACTGGGACGCAACATTTTTGCCACTGTCAAAACTTGGCAAAGAGCTGTCAGAATATATGTGCACCATTACAAGAGACCGACCAACACCAAGGGCGGTCGTCTGGTCAGGGCGCAGAGAGGATTGTCGCTGGAACTGCGGGAGTTTGAAAGACTGGTCAAGCTGAAGAATAAACTGGGTGGCAGACTTCAATCACCAAATATCAGCTCTGCCAGCGGACAAATCAAACACATGTACCCCAACATCAGCAGCAGCAGCACCAGCAGCAGCAGCACCATCCCGTACCGACAATCCACACGTGTGTGACCATACCTGCCTGTACTCCGTCTCGCCCTTCGACTCTGGGGGACGCCTGGTGGATATCTCATGCAGTGTGAACACAACCCGATGACTTCCACCAACCTCCACCATGTTTGAGCAGAGCCCTGACAACACGGATGGACTGGACATGGTGAAGACAGCCGCAGTCCAAGCTGGTGTTGTGGGATCCAAAACAAAAGGAAGGGGACGAAAGAAAACCCAACTGTCTTGGTGCCATCTCCCCCTGACGTCGGAACGATGGACGGTGTGAAGGTGGAATCACACACCCCTGGTGGTGGTGGAGTCCTACTGCACCACTGTCACGGAACCACGCAGTCCCAGAACGGAACCGTACACCTTCCCAGTGCCAGTACTACTGTCCCAGTGAGGATCCCTACATCATGGCCTTGAAGAAAAACTGATGTGTATACAGTGTGGTGTCTACTTTTGAATAACAGTGTGTGATTTTGCTGCCTGTACAGACTTTGTATAACAGTTATGCTCCTATGTGTTGTGAAAACAATATTTTCTTGCTAAACCATACTTTTGTTGTCGTTGTAAAATTTTGTTTTTTTTTTCTATCGTTTTGCTTTTGCTACTACCCTTTTTAAATTGATGTATTTTTATGGATGTTGTCTTCCCTAAGCTGTGTATGATGTGTAAAAAAAAAAAAAGAGAGAAAGAATAAAGGGCAAAGCCCAAATGGTGTATCAGTCAGAGAGCGTCGTTCATTCTATAAATGGCCTCCTGTCTGATGCTTCACTTGGCTGCCTATCATCAACGGATCATTTTACACAGTACTTGCGGGAAGGAGAACGCAGGAACGACCTGGCATAGTAATTGCTCTCTCTCTCTCTCTCTCTCTCTCTCTCTCTCTCTCTGTGTCTCTGTGTGTGTGTTTGGGGGTGAGACGAGCAAGGCGACCTCGGGTCGTCCAAAGGTGAAACTCAGGACACTCACCTCAGTCATCTTTTGTTGAAAGGAGACAAGGACATTCTACTCTTTGTCAGTGTGGAGTGTGAGCGTGCGTTGCATCAATGCGTGCGTATTGGCGCGGGAGGCAAGGAGTGGGGTTGGAAGAGAGTGAGCAGATGTGTGTCCGTGTCTTTGTGGTTTTGTGATCGGTTCAGCGTGGATAGCATCTTCGAAAATGGCGCAATGTTTTGTGTATATTGGTTCCTACTGTGGAGTCTGTTCTCTTTGTCCGTTACTATATTGTCTTGGTAGCCGATGTCTTAGGGGTGGTGCTTTTGTTTCTTTTGTGTGTGTTGTGTTGTTTGGTGCTAGCCCTGGAGTCTGTTCTCGCATGTTGTGTGTCTGCTACTGATGGTTTGAACGATCAGCTCAAAGGTAAAGGTAAGTCACAGCGCGTGTGTGTGTTTTTGCGGGAAGAAAAGCCAGAATATAAAGGAGTAAAAAGTATCGCAAATCTGTTTCGTATCGAAAAGAGACAAAAGAGTTTCATATCGAAGAAAGAGACAATGTTCACGCGAGAGCCAGTACGAATGAGGGAACGTGTTTGATGTAGTAGAAGCAGAAGAAGGAGAAGAAGTAGAAGTAGAAGTGGAGTGGGAGGAGTGGAGTGAAGAGTGGGGAATCAGAAGAAGAGACACAAGAAGAAGGAGCACAAGAAGAAGAAGAAGCAGAAGAAGAAGCAGAAGAAGAAGAAGAGGTACAAAGAAGAAGAAGAGGAGGAGGACTTTTAAATATAAATAGTGGGCAGGAAAGGGAAGAAGAAGAAGGAGAGGAGGAGGAGGAGGAGACCACTACCTCCACCAACAGCAACAACAAACAACAAGCAAGCATTCACCATGTTCATCACCACCACCACCACCACCACCTCGTTGACCACCACCACCACCTCCACCACCTCGTTGACCACCACCATCACCACCATATTACCATCGTTGACCACCACCCCTTCCACGACCAGGGGGAGCAGCAGCAGCAGCAGCAGCCACCGCCACCATCACCACCACCACCACCACCACCATCAATACCATCAATCTTCGATTTTCACTGGGATCCACCACCACCACCACCACCACCACCATCATTGACCATCAATCTTCAATTTTGACTGGGAACAAGCGCCACCACCACCACCACCAGAAGAGGTGGACATTATATACGGTGGGTCTGCATATGTCTATGTGTGTGTGTGTGTGTGTGTGTGTGTGTGTGTGTGTGTGTGTGTGTGTGTTGTTCGTTTATTTCTAACTCTGTCTCACCACACCTGAAACATAGAAAAGAAAAAAAAAATATTCGCTCGTCTGTCCGCTAATTTTTGGGGGGAGTAGTACCACGACTGAACCGCATCTGGAAAACACAAAGCAAAAAGTAAAATGAAACAGACAGCGTTAGTCATGTATTTCCCCCGTCCGCTGACCCTTAAAACTATGACACTGAAGAAAACTACCAACAAAGTATTTAAACGTTAGCTTTTAATCAGCCTCATAGTTTTAAGAATCACCCAGGAAACACCAACGAGGAGGTGGGGGGAATGTTTCCCAAAAATATATGTTTAGACTGAACACCACAGCGTCATTTCACTTGAAAAATGAGTTTTCAAACAGCTATTAGAGCATTTACAGAGAAGACAGCATTGGAACGTTACCAGACATGACTTTACACCAAGAATGCTAGACAGGGGTAGGAAAGGTGGAGATTCCGTCTGAAGCGACGATGCGTTTAATGTAGAAGAAGGAAAGAGACTTGCGATTTTGGGTATAAGTGAACATAGCTTTTCGTCTGTCCTGAAACCAGTGTTTGTACCACCGCCACTTTCCTGCGTAGTGAGCACTCGTTGATAAACATCTTTGGTGAGAGTGTTGTGATTTTTGCTGAGTCCTTTGCAACTGAATTTGTTTTTCTCTTTCCCAGAACAGAAATAGGTTTTTGAACACAGTCCCACAAACGAGTCCCCTGTGTATTCTGTTTTGAACAAACCCGGTGTTCGTTTGTCATATTGTACACGGTCAAGGCAGTCAGAGCAGTGTGCCGGATCCCACGCTAGTGCCACGGTGCGTGTGCGTTGGAATAGCGCTGTGTGTTTTGAGCACGCCTCAGCTGGAAACCACTGATTGTACTCTTTGTAAAACTGTTCGCGCAAAGATGGTTGTATGACTTCCTCGAAACTCTCACGACTAAGCGCCATGTAGAGTGAGTCTGTATCCATCTCCAGCAGTTGAAAGTCTGACCTGTCCACGAATTTGTCCAGAAAATCGTAATAGAATTCTAACATCCGCAGTTTTGCGTACTGATAGACAAAGTATCCAATCTGCAAAGGGAGTGCCCAGTGATTTTTTTCTTGCTCAGCTCCACCTCTACTACACCCCCTCCTAGCTCGGTCAGTGTTTGAAACCGACTTTCATTCACCAGTTTGGGTACTTGGTCAGCTGTGACGTAGTGAATGTCCCTGTGTTTGGCGATGTTAGTCAGAGTTTTGCCGTAGGCGCTGTTACCGAGCAACTTGAACGTTTCAGCCAAGACTGTTTGGGATGAATCAAGGTCCCCCTTTCTACGTGCGTCAGACACGCGTTCGCCAAACTGTCTGAAACACGAGTTGGGTGTGTACTCAATGATCAGTGTGATGTTGCTTACTTTCAACCCATGCTCCAAGTACCATTTGAGTAAAGGAGTGGCCAGAAGGATTTTTTTTTCCATAGTAGCTAGCCAACAAAGTGCGACGTGGTCGACTCAGGATGTTGTGCTTTCTGCGTATTCACGCATGTATTCACCAATGTTTTCTTTCCCAACAGTCGCATTTTTAAAAGATAGGTTGAAGTTCAGAAAAGTGTTCTTCAGACGGTCTGGCACACAAATGTCACATTCAATCAGACCAAACAGAGTGTCATTTTGAACAGCGTTCAAAATACCTTGTTCTGTGATAGAAGACATACCCAGAAACGGTTTGAGAGATGGGAAACGTGTTTTTAGGAAGTGTCTGATGTGTGGGTTGTGCTGTTTCTCTTCCTGCCACTGACATTCCCACATTTCTACCACAGTCACTTTCACATCCTCACGGAGATAGCTAGTAATGTCTTGTGTGTTTTCTCTGAGAGATCTGTGAGCGGTTTTCCGTTCACAGGGTTAATGTGTTTGCCTCGAGTGAGATGACAGTCGTGTCCGTGAAACAAGCAGCCATGAAACTGGTACACCGTGTGTCATGCTTCGAGTCCCAACCATCGACGCGGATGTGTCTGCGCCCTAAACTGTGTTCTTTCCCATTAAACTTGTGCTGTATGTGTATGTTGTGTGTGTGCGCCGTCCACTCTAACCATTCTCTCGCGCTGCTGACCATACACGTCCGTTCTTTCTGCCTTAAACCCCGTCTCACATCTTCTAACAGTGGGGTGCTGTGTGGGCATGGGTTGCATGATAGCCCACAGGTAAAGCGCATTGGCGTCATAGCCTCGAACCGACTGAACAGGTTTGTCAGAATTGTCACGAATAAATGTTCTGTCTTTTTCGTGATATCTGTGAAAGATAATGGAGGGGCCACCAACAATATTGTCACGCAACAGCGTATGTAGGTCTTCTTGTTTTTCATTGAAGAGAGAAAAGTAAACACAGGAGATAGGGTTGAAACAAAGTATTTGAGAGTGATGCCTGGAACAGAGATACCATCTTTGAGAAGATCAATGCCTAAACGCGAATACATGTCAATCTGAGCTTGAAGAGCCTGCATGAATGGGGCCACATCCTTATTGTTGTACCACACCAGGAAATCTCGCAGACTGGTCATGTGGTTTTCCTCCCACACGTGTTGACAGAAAGCGTACTCTTCCTCGGTGATGTTTTCATTTTTGAGTTTGCTAAAGAAGCGGGGTGAGGTGGGAGAGAGGTTTCTTTCAATTTGTCCAAACTGGTCATGTACTCATAACAAAAGTACCCCCTTTTGTTCCTCCACCCCAAACGCTTTCAGATATTTTGAATATGAAAATCCAGGGGCCAAAAAGTTGCAAATGTCCAAAAACTTGAGTTTCTGACTGGCGATACACATATATTGATTGTTGCGTTTTACCACAAACTTGAATGGGTTTTGTTTTTTGACTTTTTCTTTGTTTTTTTTTCCTTCCTCGGCGCTTCTTCGTTCTTCTTCTCTCCCTCCTCCTCCTCCTCTTCCTCCTCTTCTATCTCCTCTTCCTCTTCCCCCAGCTCCTCAGCAAAATCAAACCCGTCTGGGTTAGACTGACTAATTTCCTCTACGTTGTCTGTCATAGCACTCATATCCATAAACCTCTGAATCAAATAGGGTTTGATGACATTGAGGTCATACTTGGAAGAATTGAAGCCCACCACAGGCAGTTCGTGGAGGTACTCTTCCAGTTTTTCTTTCAAGGAACGTGCGGGAATGTGGTGAGAGTTTACAGACTCGTCACCCTGCGAAGGATCAATCATGGCTTCTAACGTATCAAACGCATCTTCAAAATGTTCGCGGAGAAGAGAAAAGGAGGTTTCTGAAATCTGTTCCAAATACTTCACCATGGTGTCAACAAGTTTGCGGGGGGGTCCCATCACTCACGAAACAACGAGGCTCTTCAAACCCAGGTACATTGGAAGCGACAGAGACAGAGAGGGGGACGTGTCTAGCTGTGTATGTCGTGCTGGAGTGTGCTTGTTTTGTTTGTGGTAAGTCGTCTGTCTCGAAGAAAACTTCAAAGTCAAAAGTAGCTCTGTAAGGAAAAACGAAATCAGGATCAACAGAAATACCATAACGACAGAGTTGCTGCAACACCGATTCCGGTGGTGTGTACACCCCTCCTTTGTATGTGTGTTGAGTCTGACTGCCTTGACACGTGTTCTCGTGTTTGTTTAGCTCCCTAAGCGTATGCCAGAGTTTGCCACATTTGGAACAAGCTAGCGCATGTCCTAACTTGTCAATGTCAATGATGTGCATAAATGATTTTTGTACACCAACACTTTAAGCGTGTCTGCATGTTTGTAATCACTGCGACGAGAAGGAACGAGGCACGGGGGTGTTTGCTTTTCATCAAATTCAAACACATCCACGTTGATCTGAAACATAGTTTCAACCGATTCCAACTCTAACAGAGTAATGCCTGGAAAATGTATGGTGGGTGACTCACACCCTACCCACTGCTGATAGAGAGCCTTGGTTTGTTTTTGTAGGGAATGTACAGAAGCGCCTTGGTGGAGAGCGAGACAACGAAAGAAACAAAGTCCGTCGTTGTAAACAAAACCATGGTGTTCATCTTTTTGCAGCGTGTTCAGAAAACGATTGTGGGCAATGTAGTCAGGCAGTGAGTCACAGCCACAACCAATGGGAAGTCAGGTAGAGGGTACACATAGAAAGATGTAGACATGATTGCTGAACAGAGTAACGAGAGTTGGGTCGTTCTCTCTGAACATGTCCCAGCATGTCATGATCACGCAAGTCAGAAAGAAAGGACAGAAAAAATCTTGTTTTGAATTGATGAGCCGAGGCTTGTCTAAAGCCCTGTGGTTATTACACGAGGCGTGAAAGAAAGACAGATCTCCCTGCTCTTTATGTCTGAGAAGAAAAGAATGAGAAAAATTAATTTTAAAACGTTTGTTTTGTTCATGGAAAATATCCAAAAGCTGATCATCCCATTTGGGAGTATCAGAAGAAGGGTCCCAAAACAAAGTGTAGACAGACTGAACTTTACCAGGGCGCTTATGGGTTTTGATAGCGTTCCAATATTTGTCATACATCTCTTTCATCCGGAGATAAATGATCTAACAGCTGTTTTTCTTTACGCTGTGTGTTCAATCTTTTCTCTCGGTCGGAAAAAAGGATGAGAAAACAGACTCACTGTCACTTTTGCGCTTCCTTCCCGCAGCGTGTACCCCCGACGTCTTCCTCGGTGTTGGTTTACCACCGTCATGGGTCTGCATGTGTTTGGTCCAGTGGTCTTTGCGACCAAAACCAACATGACACACGGAGCACACGTGCCTGATCACTCGTTCGTGTTGAGCCCGGACATTGGCGGTTTGCGGTTGGTTCTGTTGGTAAACACAGCAGGACACTCAGGGCAGGTAAAAAGAGGAAGCTGAAGTCTGGGTATCTTCATCTTCTTGCTGTGCAGAAATGTTTCTGGCACTCATGTAGCTGTGATCGTTCATGGTCATTCGTTGACGAAAGGCACGGGAGCTGGATAGGAAGTGGGTTCAGCGACAGTCTCTGTGCGTCTGATGCAAGACTGAGAACCTCTGTCTTTTTGTCAGGAAGTGGTCTGCCTCCTCAATCGCTTCTGTGTTGCTTCCCTTCTCTGAGGTACTGTCTGCTTTGTCCCATTGTTTCAACCCGCACCTGGTCCTCATTATAATTCCCGCCACACACCCACCCCACGCGTCTTTTGTTCTGTAGTATCGATTAATGACCCGCAGCCCCCTAAACCTTTTGTTCTTTGTTTCTGACACACTTGCTTTTCGAGACATTGGCCCGTGTTTCAAATCCCTCACGTGGTACACCCAGCTACCGCTCAAGAGCTACGACATTGGCGCGTGTTTCAAATCCCTCACGTGGTACACCCAGCTGCCACTGCGTCCACCACCGCCACCACCACCACTGCGTCCAACACCGCCACCACCACCACCCTCCGTGTGTGTGTGTGTGTGTGTGTGTGTGTGTGTGTGTGTGTGTGTGTGTGTGTCTATGTTTGTGTCTGTGATCCGTTTCTTTGTTTCGTTTTCTTATAATTAATCCGCTATAAGAAATAAAGGGCAAAGCCCAAATGGTGTATCGGTCAGAGAGCGTCGTTCATTCTATAAATGGCCTCCTGTCTGATATGTCACTTGGCTGCCTATCAACACCGAGAACGAGGTAGAGTCAACGGGAGCCTTGATGGGGCAATGCCACTGTCATCACCGCCATCTCTTTTTGAACACGCCTACGGCAGCGGACAACCACGCGGTAACAACAAAAACACCCGCATCTATTTAAAAACAACAACAACAACAAAAAACACGGCGTCGACACACATCGATCCGCACGCGCGCACCAAACACCCCCATCTATTATTAACTCCTATTATTGACTTCCCCATGCCCACCACCTGCTGCCCCACCAAACAACAAAGGAAAAAAAAAAATAGCACATGACCTCAACATTATTGATCCACACACCGTGACCTTGACCCTTCCACCCCGTTCCGCCATGCCTACCACCTCCCGCCCCACCTGCCGCCTACTTCCGGCATGCGCAACACCACTTCCGGTGGAGGTCCCCTCCGAGGTCCCCTTTTGAGGGGTGAAACGTCCCTTACCTTACTACTGTAGTAGTAGCAGCGGAATTTGCAATAGCAATAGATTTAGTAGCTCCAGTAGAAGGAGAAGCAGCAGCAGCAGCAGCAGCAGCAGCAGCAAGGGTGGTAATAGCAGAAGCAGCAACGACATCTGCAATAACAGTAATCGCAGTAGTAGTAGCAGTAGACATGGCTGTTGTAATAGTAGGAGGGAAGTAGCAGCTGGAAAAGCAACATATGTTTAGTATTAGTAACAGTTGTGCTGTGCCTGTAATGTTATTGTTGCTGCTGTGTGCTGTCGTTCTTTTCCCTGTGGTAGTACCAGTAGTAACAGCAACAGTGACTGTGATATGAGCGATAAGTGATGGTAATAGTAACTGCAAAAGTAGCAGCACAGCAACAGCGTTTATTCTGTCACGAACAATAACAAAATCAATAACTATAATTCGATTAGCAACATCTAGTAGTAGTAGTAGTAGTAGTAGCAGTAGTAGTTGTGTTGTTGTTGTTGCTGCTGTAGAAACTGCAGCAGCAGAAATAGTAGTAGTAACAGTAACAATAGTAGCAGAGGCCATTGTAGTACTTTGTAAGCAGCAGCAGCAGCAGCAGTAGTAGTAGTGGCGGCAGTAGTAGAAACAGCAGCAGCAGCAGCAGTGGTCACTGCTAGAGCAACAGTAGCAGTCGTAGTAACATGAGCAACATCAGCAGTATTCAGAAGAGACCCATCTACACTACTGTTAGTTTGGTTACCGTGACTTTGTGTGTCTGAGGTGTCTGTGTGTCTGACTATCTGTCTGTCTGTCTGTCTGTCTGTCTGTCTGTCTGTCTCTCTCTCTCTCTCTCAAGCTTAACTTGTTAATGTCATCTCAGAATGAAAGCATTGTATAATGGTTTGCAATGTATTCATACAACGTTTTCAAAAAGCGAAGCATTTGTGTATAATCTTTATTGTGAATTTGAAAGTGCGGCTTTTTTATGTTTCAGGTACCTCATCATTCTGAGGGGCCAAGGCCTATAGCCATAAAAAAAAAAAAATCGGAGTCTCTCTCTCTCTCTCTCTCTCTCTCTCTCTCTCTCTCTCTCACCATAACTTCCTCATTAATCGTCACTAAAAAAAGGACAGGTGAGCTAGGTCAACAGACAGGAGGTCAGGGTCAGGAGGTCTTTTCGTTTATGGCCTTCTATGTCCAGCCTTTTTTTTCTGTTCTTCCTTTATTCTTCGTTTCTCTTTTTTCCATGCTGTGCCCAATCTTTCGTTTGTGCTCACCTGTTTTCTTCTGTTCATTACTCGTCCACTGTTCATCAGTTCGTTTCTCTTCCTGGTTTATCTTCTGTTCAGTCTTTCTATTCTGTGAATACCTTCTCTTTTGTGCGTCTTTCTTCCTCTGTCTACTCTTTCCCCCTCTATTCATCCGTTTTCAGCTGTCTATTTTTTTTCTCTCTTGTGTCCGTTTTACTTTCTGCTCCTCATCCTTTCTTGTCTGTCCATCTTTTATCTTTCCGTCCGTTCTCTTCTTTCCATCCTTTTCCTTTCCTTCATTTCGCCCTTTCCTTCTGTCCCCTATTCCTTCTCTGTTCTTCCTTCCTTTACTGTCAATCCTGTCTTTTTTCTATTCATCCTTTCTCATTTGTTCAAATGTTCTTGTCAGTACATCCCTTCTGTCTATCCCTTCTCTTCTGTCTATCCCTTCTCTTCTGTCCATCCTATCTCTTCTGTCTATCCTATGGCTTCTATCTATCCTATGTCTTCTGTCCATGTGATCTGTTCTGTCCATCCTAGCTCTTCTGTCCATCCTAGCTCTTCTGTCCATCCTAGCTCTTCTGTTCATTCTTTCTTTTCTGCTTTGCCTTTTTTTCCTCTGGTCCACTTTTCTCTTCTTTTATATTTCAATCCCTTCGTAGATAGCCACGATCTGTCTTCCGAGATAATGGCTAAACTGATGACGAGTGTGTATAGTCAAGTCATTCACTCCACCAGCACACGCCGGCTTTCTCTGAAAGATGGACATGGGATTGAACGTGCGTGCAAGATTCTGTTTTCATGCATGCGTTCCAAGTTCAAAATCTCATCCGAAGAACTTGAAGGGCACTGCAGTCTGCAGAGAAATAGATTCCAAAGAGTTAATCTCTTCCAACCTGACTGTTCCAAGCAGGAATCGAACCTCAGACTTTAGAATAAGAGCCTGGCAGCTCAATTAACCAGTGGGCCAACCAGCTTGTGTTGAAATCTAAGGTTGTGAGTTCGAGTCGCGGCAATGGCTGAGGGTAAACTGTGGAACTGGATTTGTAGGATTTCCCACGAAAGTGCACACCTGGTAGTAAGTGAACCTAACCATCCCTCCCCCCCCCCCCCCCCCCCCCCCCCCCCCCCCCCCCAAACAACAGACACAAACAGTTCCACCGCTTTTGTATGTATAAGCACGTTAAGGATTCTGTTATCCATAACGGCGGTTGTGTGAAAAACACACACACACACACACACTCACACACACACACACACACACACACACACACACGCACGCACGCACGCACGCATGCACACACATACACACACACACATATGTTTCTGAGAGTTCCTGAGTTCTCTGCCCTTTTTATTGCATAAGTGTCTGGGAAAAGGTTTGTCTTGTCTAGGAGGCTGATAAAAAAACTGGTTTTGTCGTGAGAAAGTTCAGTCGCTTACAAAGAACGCCATGCTTGTCAATTTGTGTGCAGGGTAGTACTACATATCCTGCCATGATATTCATTAGAGAGAGAGAGAGAGAGAGAGAGAGAGAGAGAGAGAGAGAGAGAGAGAGAGAGAGAGAGAGAGAGAGAGAATGATGTTTGTGTAGAGCAGTGACAGGTCAAGTGGTGTGATTCTGATGTCATGAAACTACGCCATCTCTTGCGACGTCAAGGCCGGAGCGGACTTCAAAGAGGATTGACCACGCTCCAGGCGGACGTCTATGTGTATGTTATAGATTCTCCCATCGGACATGGCGGGGTGTCTTTATCTGTCAGTCAGCGTTCATGAATGCTGACTGCTCATCGTTGATGTATGGCTGTACTACGCCACACTGATGTCTCTCCATGTCTTCTAAACCTTTCTGTCAACGATTTGGAAAGGAAATCGAGCCACTGTCTGTCTCTGTCTTTCCTTCTGTTCCTTCCTCACATACACAAACGCACACACACATGGAGAACTCTCATGGTGACATACAGTAAGTCCTCATGGAGAACTATCATGGTGACATACAGTGAATCCTCATGGAGAACTATCATGGTGACATACAGTGAGTCCTCATGGAGAACTATCATGGTGACACACAGTGAGTCCTCATGGAGAACTATCATGGTGACATACAGTGAGTCCTCATGGAGGCCTATCATGGTGACAGACAGTGAGTCCTCATGGTGGCCTATCTTGGTATCTCCATGACAGGAGTCCATGAGGATTCATTCTTGCAAACGACATACTTGGCATCTCGTCTGTTGAATAGACAACAAGTCTATCTGTGGGAAGACTAAAAACGATAAATGATGTGGGATGTATGTATTTGTTGTTGTTTGTTTGGTTGGGTTTTTTGCTTGCTTGTTTGTTTTTTTTTGCTTAGTTATGAAGTACCATATTTAACATGTATATGAAAATAATAATAAAAACGTACATTTAACAGCTCTGCATGCATTCAGATGACTTCACATTTACGCTTGAATGCTTTCTTCATAAATGAAGTTTTGGCAAACAGGCAAATACACGTTCATTCTGTAGGAATGATGTTTGTGGTTTTTGGCTTTTGTTTGTTCTCTCTATAAAACTGTGCTATAGTTACCTTACGTCACATGCACCAGTTCACTGTCCTGACACTTGGATTCAGTGTTGTTTTTATCCCACATGCTTTCATTCAAAATATCCAGGAAGTGTTATTCATTTTCCTGACCACGTAACAGTTTTAGAAAACGAAGTTCTTGTGCTTTGCGTCGTTTCTCCAGAATGATGTTGAAAGTGTAGAGGAATGGGTTCAGTGCGGAATTGAGTGGCAACACACAAAAATGGCCATTCCAACGTTGACCTCCCCTGGAATGACGATACCATTGGCAGCCAGGACCCCACACAGACCAATAGGAAACCAGCACAGGAAATCAGACACGGCAACAGATAGGAGACGCCTGGCGATAGTTGCTTCCTTGGACTGTGCACTTTCGGTGTCTAGATCTTTGGTCTTTGTCAGCTGATTAGATCGAGTGTGACTTCTTACTGACCAGTAAATAAGACACTGACCCACACCAATCAGAAGAAAGAGGATCAGGTTGCAGATGATCATAATACTGAACGAGTAAGTGTGACCAGGAAAGTCAGCTCTGGTGACAGGCAATGGAATGCAAATTCCTGTCTGGTGGAAGAAATCCCAGTGTGAAGTTGCAGGGAACAGAGGTACAGATGCCAACGTGAGTCCCAGAGCCCACATGAAGACACAGGCAATGTGAGCTGATCTGACTCTAAACCGGATCTGACTGAAAGGAAAATGGAGCACAAGGAAGCGATCCAGAGTGATGAAGCAGATTAGGAAAGCTGATACTTCAGATGATAGTAGGGATAACAGCCCTGCAATGCTGCAAGCTGAACTCCTTTTCCATGCATTTTCATTCAACATATATCTACCGGCATAAATCCAGTCTGCACGCCAATGAAGACTAGATACAGCCCCATTAAAAGATCAGATGCACACAGATGTAGAACAAATATTACAAAACCAGTCTGAGTTCTTTCTGACAAAAAATATATTCGGTAGACAAAAACTTCCAAAATTTCCCAGAACAGCGAGCACAGCAAATACTGCTAGAGCACAGCGATAAGCAACAGATTTCAGCAAGTCGTCACATGACGGAATTCATCAGATGGGGCCAGGCAGTCACCTCGGAAATTATCTGGTAACACAACAGAACAACACAATCTGTAGTTGTCAGCAAGAACAGACATGAGATTTGTCATGTGTTTCATGAAGTCCAGAGAGAAATCAGTATATAGGACAACCTCGTAAATTCAAGACATGAAGATTATCAAACAAGCCTTTTTCCTGCAATTTCATAATGCTATTCCATGACAAATCTAGAACTTGTAAACTAGGCATGAAAGTGGACATGACACTTATATTTAGAAAAATGGCTTGGACGTGGGAAATATTGAAAATGGTCAGTGATGGATGTATATACTGCTTGGGGACATGAAGAATGCCATCAGACAGAGGATTACCTGCCAGATTAATTTCTCGAAGTTGAGGCATTTCTGTAAAGTGGCTGAAGTTGACAGACTGAAGGAGATTCCTACTGAGATCCAAACTGTGAAGATTCGGTAACACTACCTGTGTGAACTCCTCCATCCACACGCCTGTACGCCCAGGTGGATCAGCATGATGTTATCAGTGACGTCATCTATACTTAGTCCACTGCCAGAAGCTTCCAGGTAGCGCAGCTGTGGGAAAGAGCTGATGAGAAAGGTGTGGTTGCAGGAGAAGGCAAAGCCATAACACACACAGGACTCAGGACAAACGAAGTCACACATCAGTTCATCGTCATGCTGTGGGCATTGTTGCAGGCCGTCACACAGGTGATTCACGTGCACACAGACTGTTTTTTGACTGTCACGACATCGATAAAAACCTGGGCACATCTTGTAATTCTGACAGTCAGTTTCGTCCTCATGACCCGGACAGTCGATCATGTCATTACACCTGACATAGACAGGGAGACAATAGCCATCATCATGACACTGAAAATGAGTGTCTGGGCACTGAGTGTTGTTTTGTGGTAAAGGGGTTTTGGTGAACCCTCCAGGAATGTCAAAGTTGATCACAGCTGGGGATAGTATTTCATAAAGTGTAAACGCTCTGTCTTCACAATCTGAGTAATCCTCCGATGTTTTGCAGTAAATGATCCCATCACATGTTTCCTGCCTATCTACACACTGAACAGAAGACAACAAGAAGTGGTCCCTTACTTTAATTTCAAACGCTCTATGCCCAGGGAGAAAAAACAGAGAGAGAGAGAGAGAGAGAGAGAGAGAGAGAGAGAGAGAGAGAGAGAGAGAGAGAGAGAGAGAGAGAGAACAAAGATCTGCCTTTATGTATAATATGTCTGACTTTAACAATATCCAAACGAATGCGTGTAAATGTGCATGTAAGTGCACAATCGCACGTGTGTTTGTGTGTGTGAGTGCACGTGAGTGTTTGCATGTGTGCGCGCGTTTGTATGCATGTGCGCGAGAACACATGTGCGTGTGTGCGCGTGCGTACGTGTGTGTGTGTGTGTGTGTGTGTGTGTGTGTGTGTGTGTGTGTGTGTGTGTGTGTGTGTGTGTGTGTGTGTGTGTGTGTGTGTGAGTGTGTGTGTGTGTATGTGTATGCGTAGGTGCGTATGTGTTCATATGTGTGTGTGTGTGTGTGTGTGTGTGTGTGTGTGTGTGTGTGTGTGTGTGTGTGTGTGTGTGCGCGCGCGCGTTGTGTGTGTGTGTGTGTGTGTGTGTGTGTGTGTGTGTGTGTGTGTGTGTGTGTGTGTGTGTGTGTGTGTGTGTGTGTGAAAGTCAAAGTCAACATTTTATTAAGAGATGGAAATATTGAATAAGCAACATATCTGCTTTTGTTTTTTGTTTTTTACATGAAGCCATCTATAAAAAAAAAAAAAAAAAAAAATCAAATCGTGTACAATGCCTTTCATCAAAAGAAAAGTAAACATACCGTCTTACCCCCCTCCCATCTCCTCCCCTTTACCCACTCACTTCCATTCACGTAAAAGGTATCGATACTCATTGCCGCCCCTATGGTTACATTCACGAAGTGTATATCTTATCAATGTAATTCTTTTCTGCATAGGATGGATATTTTTTCGGTATCATATGTGGTTAACGATTCATGAGATGATCTTCCAATTTTTTTTCTTAAATGCGGTTTTATTTTTTGTATTTTTTAAGGGTTTTGTGAGTTTATTCCACAGATTTCCACCTGAATATACACGACTGGATTTTTATAAATTGTTGCATGGTCTATAAATGGGACAATAAATGATTATGTCTATGGCAATTGACTCTAAATGTTTCTGCAATCTTTTGGGGTGCCTGTCCATTAATAACGTTATGCTAGATCTAGTGAAAATGATCTCAATTATTTAGAACAATACATCCATTGTAAGGATATTCGTGTTCCATTTAGTCTGAAACCCATGACCGTTTTAGATGTTAGTAAAGCCTTGTCTAACTCAAGCCAATTAGATACTCGTGATTTAGATGGTATCGAGATAAAAAATACTTAAGTTGTCATGTCCTGTTATCACAGATACTGTGACATACTTATACAATTTATGCATAGATAAACAACCTTTTCTCTTAAATTTAAGGAAGCTAAAGTTATTCCTCTGTGTAAAACCGGGGATTCTTCAAACCCATCAAATTACAGACCGATATCCATTTTATCAGCCATTGCAAAACCGATCGAAAAAACACATGCACAAGTCTCTGTATTCTTATTTCGCTGATAACAAACTTCTCCACGAAAGTCAGTCGGGCTTTTGAAAACATCATTCTTGCCACACAGCCCTCCTACAGCTTGTGGACAGTCTTCTTTGCAGCATAAACGAAAATAAATTTGCAGGTATTCTCTTCGTAGACTTTGAAAAAGCTTTTGATGTCATCAACCATTCTTTGTTGTGCCGTGAACTTGAACTTTACGAACTGACTCCAGAATTCATAAGTCTTATTTATTCTTTTTCATGTGACCGAAAACAATTAGTAGCTGTAGCTGACAAATTGTCAACATTTATGCCTGTCAAATAGGGTGTTCCACAAGGCTATGTGATAGGACCTCTTTTATTTACTATTAACGTAAATGATTTGCCTTGTTTTGTTAAATGTAAATGCGAAATATTTGCAGATGATACATTTTATTCACGAAATGGCTCTGATGCCTATGAATTAACAATTAAGCTTCAAGCAGATATCGATAAACTTACTGAATGGACACAACTAAACCATATGTCTTTAAATGCTATTAAAACAAAGTGCATGTACGTGCCTACAGGACAAAAACGACAAAAATGAATTCAAATTTTTAGCCTTTACTCATATCCAACAATACAGTTGAAGAAGTCAGTTTACACAAAACACAAGGTGTCATTTTTGACAAAGATTTATCTTGGACTGAACATATAACATTCTTAGCAAAACGCCTTTCCAAAAAATATTTCAGTTGTCTCGGATAAAATGTTTCCTCGATGGCCACTCTCGAAAACGTTTTTTCTGTGCGCATACTTTGTCATAAATACTGTAGTGAACATAATTTAAAATTAATTCATCGTCTGTACAAACGTGCACTG
>JADBJO010013899.1:0-12500 GCA_016801955.1 Conus betulinus | reverse complement strand
AAAAAGGAACGAAATCTTGGAAGCCAGTAAAAAGAGAGAGAGAGAATTAGAAATGTGGCGAGTGGCCAGAAGTTTGTTTGCAGAGGGCGCTTGAAAAGAGAATGAACGCCCCGCTCCCTGAAGGTCTTGACATGGAAAGGAGGGATCTGAAGGAGAGGGGAGACCATCAAACGAGGAATGCAACGCTGGGCAGGAGAGCTGGGCAGGTGTGTGTACAGCAAAGCGGTGTGAAGCTGTGGGCAGGCAACAGCTGGGCAGGTGTGTACAGCTGGGCAGGTGTGTACAGCTGGAGCAGGTCAGACTGAAATGATGCGGCTTGACCACTCAGAGATTGGAAACTGAGCAGCAAAGTCAGTTTGTAATCAATTTGTTTTTTGAGCTGAAAGCATTTGCTGAGAATGAAGTAAGTGTGCAACTTGACTGGACTTAGAACATCTGAAAACTAGTTTCATCAAGGCAGTATTCTGTACTGTCTGTAGCTGATGAAGAAGGTGCTTGGGACAGCTGGCAAAAAGAGAGTTACAGTAAGCAAGCCGAGGAAGAACAAAAGAGTTTTTAGGTCTTGTCCTCTGAAAGAAGATGCCAAAGAAATGAATTATTGGAATGATAGTGTGTCATCCAGTGTAATATCAATATTACGAACAAAATTGGATGGACGAGTAAGACATTTACCTCGCTGGACAGATGTTGGCGCAAACTCAGAGAAAAGAACCATTTGTTTACAACAAAAAGTCATTTCTCTCTTATCTATGTCGTGGAAGTATTCAGCATAACCGGGAAATGGCGGAAGGGGGGGGGGGGGGGGGGGGGGGGGGGGAGGGGGGGGGGGGGAGACACGGATTAGTTCTGTCAGTAGAGCATAGGACAAGTAATTCTAGTGATCCTAGGGCTGCCGGTCCGAATCGACGCCAGAGCTGTTTCATTACA
The DNA here is from genome assembly GCA_016801955.1 of Conus betulinus. Classification (NCBI taxonomy): domain Eukaryota; kingdom Metazoa; phylum Mollusca; class Gastropoda; order Neogastropoda; family Conidae; genus Conus; species Conus betulinus. The sequence goes on along the minus strand of JADBJO010013899.1, from coordinate 11,573 downwards.
GGAGGACTTTTCACTCGGAGTTAACCTTGATTCTGACTCTCAAGATCCTCAAACGAGACCATAAACGGAGATTCCGTGTGTGATCGCACTCATAACATCTCGCGCACATGTTAGATCCCATCACCGTCCTTGAGAAGACCAGGTCCTGTAGGCCGAGGGTGGTGGAAGACACGTATACATAGCATGCATCCTGTGCGCTGATAGAGATCTGTGTGAGAAACTGCTGAGTTCGGGGCACGAGAACATCCCCTAAACTGAAAGAACATGAAGGGAGAAAAAAAGGAAAGAAATGGAAGAGTCAAGCTGGATATGATTATATGCGCGTCGGGGAAAGTGATGAATTGTGTGGGAGTATTCAACAGAACCAAGCTGTATGTGGTTATGTATGGTGGGGACCATGATGAAAGGTGTAGTAGTATTCAACAGAACCAAGTTGGATGTGGTTGTGTATGGTGGGGACCATGATGAAAGGTGAAGTAGTATTCAACAGAACTAAGCTGGATGTGGTTGTGTATGGTGGGGACCATGATGAAAGGTGTAGTAGTATTCAACAGAACCAAGCTGGATGTGGTTGTGTATGGTGGGGACCATGATGAAAGGTGTAGTAGTATTCAACAGAACTAAGCTGCTTGGAATATCCTTTTGGAGGGATGTTTCCTTCTTTGTTCTGTGTGCTCTGTGCTGTCATATGTGCTAGGCGATTTGATGACGTGGGCTGCATTTCTTTGGATTTATGTGTGTTCTTATGGGAGCAACACTTACCCTTCTTGTTTGTCGTCATTTCATATTTACTTTCGATTTAATCAATTCGAGGTTATTTATATTTGTTTCTGTTCGTCCTTGTACTTTGTCTGACTTAATTTTAGTTTTGAAAGGCTGTGCCAGTCTTGAATACAAGTTAATTTATATTTGTCATCTCGCCAGTTCTTGTTGCTGTGTAGAGGTGTTCGGTGCAGGGTATATGTGACCAGCTCCCACAAAATGATAGATAAGTCGCATTTTGAACTTATTAAGATATGTATATCAACAGAAAGAATAGAAAAAGATCTTTCCAAGGATATATAAAGAATTTCTGTATGTTAAAAAATGAAAAAGTTATGATCCTTCAAAGAGTCCCATTAACACGGTAGCCATTTTAAGAAAAATGGCTTTAAAGTTTCCCTACTTTCTCCAACCATTTTTCCTTAGCAACCAAGTTTAATTTTGCTGTAAACGTATGAAAATGTGGGAAACCATCACAACAATCATTGCAAACACTTTAATAATTGCATGTTATCCCCAGTCAAATACACATTGGTGTATTTAATGGCTGTACAGGGCGCTGGAAAATGAAAAAAAAATCTTTTTTGTTACGTAATAGATACTTTTGTTTTTAAATGTTATCTTAGCACAGATACACTTATTACAATTGACTGCCCATTGCAGTTCATACCTGTATCTGTTGCATACGTTGCTGTCACCAAAAATTTGGCATTATCGAGACGGCATTATACCTGACAGACATGCACTTTCTTCAATTCGTACAACTGGCTCCTCATTTTCTTTTTTTTATCTTCGATTTTGAGTCGAACAGGCCGAGACTGACACACGCCGGTCGAAGTCGATGGAGCAATCCCATCGTCAGCTTCGCTGTCAGTTTGTTTCGTTGGAATCGAAATAGATTCCATTGAGCTATGACCAATGAAACGCAATGAAACGCAATAGATTCCATTGAGCTGTGAGCGATGAAAGGTAGCGTCTCTGCTGTTAACAGCTGAGTTACTAAGGCCATTTTGGTATTTGATTGCTGATTGGCTGGAAGGCTTTCTTATGTGTACGACTTTGAATGCCTCGAAGAGGCCTTCTGATTGGTTTATTTAAAAAGATCGTGTGTAGATTCTTAAAATAGACCCACCGAGCTTTCGAATGATGTGCGGCATGCCAGGGGCTCTGCGAGGGATGTGCACTCGATTATCGTTGAAAATGAGTAACTTTTCGCCATCGGTGCGGCATAAAATTGATGACATGGAGTGAAAAAAAAAAAATCATTTAATCATATATCTAGCTTATTCTAGGTAAAATCAGTGAAACATGATATGCTTTAATGGCTTTCCTATGCGTTGGTGGAAAATCTCATTTTACCCCAAAATGACCCTCACCACTCTTTCTTGCCTGCAGCGGCGATCAGCCCTGCGAGACGCATCTATCATTTTGCGGGAGGCCGTCACATATGGGCAAGCTTGGAGCATCCTTATTTGGAGATGTTTCCTTGTTTGTTCTGCGTGCGTGTGCTGTCATGTGCTGTCATGTGTGCTAGTCGATTCGGTGTTGTAGAACTGTATTCATGATGGAGCTGTGTTTTCCTGTGGAAGCAAGAGTTACCCTATTTGTTTATGTTTATTATTTACTGTTCCGCGCCTCATGTCATATGTACGTCAACGAACTGTATGGTGGGGACCATGATGAAAGGTGTAGTAGCATTCAACAGAACCAAGCTGGATGTGGTTGTGTATGGTGGGGACCATGATGAAAGGTGTAGTAGAATTCAACAGAACCAAGCTGGATGTGGTTATGTATGGTGGGGACCATGATGAAAGGTGTAGTAGTATGAACCTTGAGAGGGCCTGAACGAGGAGACAAGAAAAGAAGAACGTCGAGTGCCAATGTGATCAAAGTGACATGCTGCCTTTGATGCACAATGACGTGGGATCTGCAGGAACACATGGTCAGAACATAGTGGTCTTGGTGGGTTGTTGGGAGGTTTTCAGAAACGTGAGAGCACGAACCTGTCCGTGTCCACAGTCTGTCATGCCTTCCTTGCATGGCAGATGTCGACAGAAGTTTTCGTCACGTCCACCGGGACAATCCTGTCTATAATCACACACCAGACTGTAAGGCACGAAAACTCCTGACACGTCACAGTAAAAGTAGGGCTGGGTCAGTCCCTGGGACATACTGCAGGTCGCCCTGTACCACGTCTCTATGTTCTCCAGCTCCCTGCACCGACTTTGCACGTCACAGGCCAGCAGTTGGTGAGTCAGGTGCTGCATGGGACAGATGTCGAGATGAACATAGAGTGGTAGATTGGTGCTGTGTGGAATGGGAAGCGTGACAGATCCCTTGGTGTGGGGATGATCCAGGACGGAGGGGACTTCGCACAAAAGGTTGTCAGCCCAGTCCTCACACTTCAGGAGATAAAAGGCCTGGGAGGACCAGTTGACACATTTTTGATCTTCAGCTCCTTTCATGACTTTGTTTGTCAGATAGTAAACCACAGGACCACTCTCCCAGGAAAGTGTTGCTGTACCTGTCAGAATTACCCTGGAGCTTAAATGTGGAAAGTAAACGCAAAGCTACAAGCAAATGTTGAAGTAGGTAGTCCATCGTATACAGTCAAACACTGTCTGTCTGTCTGTCTGTCTGTCTGTCTGTCTCTCTCTCTCTCTCTCTCTCTCTCTCTCTCTCTCTCTCTCTCTCTCTCGCTAAAATTATAAAAGAAAGAGATCAAGGGAAAGCTCAGTTGCTGTGTAACAAACCTGTATCAAAACGCTTACCTAGGGCATGGGGCAAAGACTGAAAACACTATGACAAAAATATAACCTTGTTATTCCAGATCCCGGAACTCCTTCTTCCAACGTGTCACTGGAAGCCATGCTAAAAAGAGGTGATTGTTGTTATTGTTATTTTTGTTGCTGATTTGTTTATTATTATTATTATTATTATTATTATTATTATAACATTATTATTCATCCACCATCATCATCATCATCATCATCATCATCATCATCATCATTATTATTATTATTATTATTATATTATTTTGACATCCATATGGTGCTGCACCATGCACCAGTCACTTGTGGAGTTGCAGTACCTGCTGTGGCTGAAGAGCCCAATCCTCGAGCGGCAGACTCGGTTGCAGGTGCTGCAGATGAAGTCTCAGTCATGCCGGTCTGTGGGTGCCGACACAATTCTTTTCCGTCTGCAACGCCTCCATTCTTTTCACTGGGCCTCTCTCCTGCTCTGCTTGCTTGGTACCAGCCTTGATGGTGGAACATCAGCTGACCTAGTCTGAAGCTGCTGTCTCCAGGTCTGTTGGGTCGAGTCTACCTGCCTTCAGGTCACACTTGCATACATCCTGTATCGTAGGGCGGGTCATCCTGTGGGGTCTGGAGCCTGTAGCCAGCTTGCCGTGCAGCATGTCCTTTGGGATGCGACAGCTGTCCATGCGTCTGATGTGGCCAAGCCAGCACGAGCATCAATCTGACAGGCAACTGATATATCACAATTTTTTTTTTTCATCTGGAACAACTGGCACTGTAGTCCTTTCTGTAGTAGTTGTGGGTATTGTTTTATTGTTTGTTTTTATTTTCAGCACAGAACTCAGCCTATGAAAGTGCCAGGATTCTTTCTTCTTACAATGGTTTCCTGAACTGTTCGTTTTATTTGTTCCTGGCAATGATATGTTCAACTCAGAAACAGCTAAGGGTCTTCACGCATAACTGAATATTGAAGCAGTACCAGAATTGAAACTTACGAGTTACGTGGACAAAAGTACTACAGTGGGTTTTAGGAAAAGCAAGGCACTTATCTGCAGGAGAGAGATACAGGGTTATGGCGGCAGAATAATGGCTGCCTGAATTTAACATGTACAAATATATCAGACCCATTTCACAACCAAGCGTTGCTTTTTTGTTGATCCAGTTATAATGTATGTATGAACAATAAAAGAAACCATTCATGCCATAAAATTGTGGGCAGGTTTGAAAACTATTAGTTCGTAATGTGTATAAACGTGTTTGGCTTCCAAATCCAGCTTATTGTACAACATGAGACAGAAACCTGGGGCGCTTGTAAATGTGTTACTGCCGAGTGGATTCAAACATTTGCTATGAAAACAAAATGGTCTCAGAGCTGGTAGACGGCCAAAGTGTGCTCTGCTCTGTGTCTAACTGTTTAACACATCAACTGCAGACAAATTAACTTAACCTTTCAGCTGCCAGCAAGAAAACTCAGTATTTGTCAACGACGGTGTAGTGCCCTGGAATGAGCACATCCCAGGTTTCTCTCCAAGGAGTCATTCTGAAACAGGCCTGAAGTGACTTCAGCACAGAATTAGCCAAGCGAGACCCGAAACTTTGCCCTCCAATGAATCCACCAACAGAAAGTAAACATTTCATGTGAAAACTAAATGTAGCGTATTTCTGGAAAAATAGCGACCTATTACTTGATATTTAAGGTGGCAAAAGGGGAGTTTGAAGACAAGCGGCTTTGTGAAGGGTCTTTTGTGGTCGTCTTCAGAACATCTCCAGCAAAATATTACTATTATTATTATTATTATTATTATTATGAATACTTATATAGTGCCTATTATCGGCCAGAGACCAAGCTCTAAGCACTTTACAACCCACTATCCTTACACAATGGACTGCCTACCTGGGTAGTGCTGACTGAAGAGGTGCCAGCTGGCGCTTCATTCAGTCGTTGCCCATGTCATCCAGTCAATATTTTTCAATATCGTTCACTTAATTGCCTTACTTCATTCAATCCATTTCTCACGCAGGGTGTATGCTACGTGTAGCGTGTTATCCATACCAATGGCTAAACTAGCCTTTCTCTTCCGAAAGTTGGTAATGGTATTTTACGTGTACAATATATTATGCGTGCGTTCCCACACGGAACCTCGGTTTATAGCCTCATTCGAAGGACAGTATGGGAAATGAAGTCAGAATCAATGTTAACTCTGCGGGGGGGAAAATCACCCTGTACCGAAACGGCCCAGTGGAGATTCGAACCTGCAACCCCACGATCACCAAGATTACGGGTCCGGCGCTCTACCTCTGAACTATTCCGGCCCCTATTACATATGGAACCTCAAATTGTTGATCGCAGAACGTCATTGCAGGACAGGCATGGGATAAGGTGTGTGGATGAGAACAGTGAAACTTTGGGAAAACGTATTTTGAGTTAAAATAAGTGTGATATTTTTGTGCGCATTCGGTTGTTTATTTCAGAGTGCAATATGATGGTACAAGACAGAGGATTTGTATGGATGCGATTTCAAGACGGGATTCAGAGGAGTCTCTTTGGATCAGCACATATCAACTTTTAAGGTATTTTGTAACATCTGAAACATAGAGTTTAAAAATTGTTCAGGGAAGTGCATTTTGGGTAAACATTCTTGATATACTGGCTTTTAAGTGTTGAATCCCCTGTTTTGCTTTTAGTGTGCTTATGTCTGTCTTTCAACATATCTGCTTCTACAGAAGGTTTAGGAATATTTTCATTTCCAAAACACTCTTCTCCTCAACACCATCATGCTATACTGCTTTTATACTATTTTCTTTTCAGATAATAGAAGTTCTGTTAGTTATTATTTGTAACCAGTTTTGCTTTTATTCTGTATTTCGAGGCTTAACAGCCAGAATCAAGTATATCAAATTTCTGATAGTTTACAGGAGACCATTTCTAAATTTTCAGCTGCTGTAGCATGAAAACAAATAAGTGAGCGCCTCAAACCTTTTACACAAAGTAAATCAATATCAGAAACAAAAGCAATAGTCCTCCAAAGGGAAGAAAACATAATAGAAAATCACAATGCCACTCTTCTAATTTTCGGGCCACGTGGCCTTTTTCAAGAGAAAACAAAAACAAAAAACAAAACAATACAACTACGTGATGTCCATCTTTGGCAACTGGTCAGAACAAAGAATTGATGTCATACATATATTACGCAAGGTTTGGCATGACATCATAATATGTGATGTCATCAACAAGGAGAAAAAAAAAAAAGAAAAAAGGGGGGGGGGGGGGGGGGGGGAGGGGGGCAAGTTGTTGCTGTTGTCTTCAATTTGACATCTATCCACATGGTGATATTAGACGGGGTGGATGGGAGGGGGAGGGAGGGATCGGGAGGAGGAGGAGGGGAGTGGGACCGCATTGTGTGTGTATGTGTTTATGTCTCTTTGATAAGAAGGAGAAAAAAAAAAGGTCAGAAAAATGAGCATTAACAACAATTACAATCAACTAGTCTATAACAAATGTCCTACAGGACTATGACGTAAACATTTCGTAATATTAAACAAACTAGTAGCAGTTTTGAAAACGCCTTCCATACAATTTTCAGAAATTACTGGTAAGATAGGTCTTTACCTCTGACATTCAAAAATGATGTGCTTGCTAGAAATTTGTTCACCACATAAACATCTAACATTTTTGCTGTATTTTGTGATGAACGCATTAAGTTTTATCCTGTAAGATAGTGAACTAATCCGTCTGAATTGAATTTGATTACGCCAGTATGATTCAAATATGATTTGTTATCCAAACCACGAGAATCAATATACTTATTCTTGGAGAGTCTATCTTTACTCAGGGTATAGGCCACGTGGCCGAAAATGAGAAGAGTGGCATTGCGATTTTCTATTAAATCAATATAATTTCTGCTGAAAGCATTTTCTTGAACTTGCATTGATCTCTTGTGCTAAGTGTAAACAATACAATTCAAACCTAGCGTGAGATGCTTGGTTTCCGACAGCTGAAAGTGCTATGATCAAGGACAACCAGGAGCCAGTATCTCAAAAGTATGAGGTTTCGCTAAACCCGCACTGAAAGCATTTCCACCAGCTGCGACAATTAGAACAAAGTGACTGATGATGCTTGGTTTTCACAAGCTTAAAGCGCCATGAGCTAGGACAACCAGTATCTCAAAGTACCGGGTTTGGGAAAAGTTAATACAGAAAGTATTTCCTCAGAATGTAATTACACGAACATCGTATTTTGATGTACTGGACTTTGTAGGTACATGGAAGGCGTCCCAATTTAACAAATGGGACTGCCTAAATCGAGTCATGTGTTCTACTGGGATTTTGTAGTCACAAATTCGCTGGTCAGTTCTTGAGTGCCTACCAAACATTGGTTGTGTCTTTTGGTACACGTGTGTAATGAATGTGCACATGTGTGCGTGCGGATGTGTGGGCATAGGCCCGTGTGTGTGTGTGTGTGTGTGTGTGTGTGTGTGTGTGTGTGTGTGTGTGTGTGTGTGTGTGTGTGTGTGTGTGTGTGTGTGTGTGCTTGCGCGCGCGCGCGCGCGCGCGCGCGTGTGTGTGTGTGTGTGTGTGTGTGTGTGTGCGTGCGCATATGTGTGTGTGTGTGTGTGTGTGTGTATTTGTATGTGTGTACATGTGTGTGTTTGCGCTTGTGCTTGTTTATGTGTGTACGCACATGTGTGTGTGTGTGTGTGTGTGTGTGTGTGTGTGTGTGTGTGTGTGTGTCCAAAATACAGTTATCTCCAGATAAATGGTAGCTTACTCTTCCAAATCACTGGTGTTTTCTGACAGCCAGAATCCCTTCATTCAAGATACTTGGTTCCGGCAGTCATTGTGTGTGTGTGAAAAAGTGTTGCTCATACAAACTGAACAGAACATAGCATGTAGAAGTAATGGGTTTTAGGGGAAAAACTACTACTTCTGCGTTTGGAGATACTGTTTGTTTATCGATAACTGATCAAAAATCAATGCCATGACCAAAAACGGTTTACTAGCTGAAAGATCACATTGGTTAGAAGATAGTGCAGTGTAAAAGAAAATCGACAAAAAAGTAAGATACTGATTTCTAGCGTTGAACCCTCGATTTGTTTGATAGACCAGAAGCCTTGTTTTCAAATAAAGTGGTGTTTTTTTTCATCATTATTTAAACAAAGCTTTACAATGATTCAGTCTTTCCTGGAAAAGACGATGATTAAATGGAAATTATTGGCGATTACGCTGGTGGCGTTAATTATATGGAAAAAAAAAAAAAAAAACAGAGTCCTCAAAACTCGCCCGATATTGGCCAGAAGTGTTTTCTCTTCAAGACATAAGCCTGAGTGTGACGTCAAATCATTTCTAGAGCTACGACTGAGCACGTCATGACCGCCACCAACGTCAGGTCACGTCAAATGTTTGGGACCAATCAACGTCTTCCCCTGGCGTGTCTTACTTTAAAAACTTTCCAGCTGAACGGGTGATACATGGGCACCAACGCTGGTCTCTGTGCACAATTATTCATCAGCCTTGGCGTGCAAAAAGAACCATCTTTCGCTGTCTTCTGGGATCTGTTCTCAGTATTTGTCCTGTCACGTGTGCTACAATGCACACTTTCTCTACTTCAAAAACCCTCCTGCTGAGGTAGTCACACATGGGCATGTACTCTGGTTTATGTTAACACTGCGTGTTACGGAATGGTATATTTCAAACGTTGCATCATCTGCCAGTCGGTTGTGCCAAAGTCTCTCCCCTCTGGTCTGTAATGACACCATAACTGTCCATAGAGTCCAATGTTTACGTCCGTCTCTTACAAGTCTGGCCATTGCACTTGCCAAGAGAACGTATTGACATCACATGTATCTCTTTATCACAGCATTTATTCCCTGCTTCTAGCCAATTTGTTGTTGTCGCTGCTGCTGCTGTTGTTGTTGTTGTTGCTGTTGTTGCTGTTCTTGTTCTGTTGTTGTTATTGGTGTTGTTGATGATGGTGATGATGATGATGCCGATGAGTGTGTGTGTGTGTGTGTGTGTGTGTGTGTGTGTGTGTGTGTGTGCGTGTGTGCGTGCGTGCGTGCGTGCGTGTGTGTGTGTGTGTTTGCTCTTTTCTTATAAGCGAAGCAGAAACAGTATTGTGAGTAAGACTGATGGTACTGTGGCCAGTGCCATATTCATACAACCTTGCAGTGAAATTCGAAACAGGAAGGTGTGAAAGCTGCTCAGTAACATTCTGGTTTTACCATTATGTTTATGGGCAATTCCTTGGCTGTTAGTAGCCTCCAGGACCTTGCAATCAATCTGCAGCTTCCTCAGTCATTCCTGACTCTTATCCACAGGCCGGCACGACATGAAGGAATGTGCAAACCCCCCATTAAAGAGACTCATATGGATGCACTGCCCAGGACATGCAGGTGTCAAAGGAACCAAGAGAGCAGACACTCTGGCAGGTTAGGCAACAATAAGAACTGAATTACAGCTTGGCAGATCGTATTTAATAAGAAATCTATAGAACCACCTCAACCAGATCATAGTCACTATACTATAGACCATGATTCAGAGCTCATCATCAAAAGAGGAGATGGCCGCACATTCAGAATTGAAGGAACAAGACCACGAAACATCACCGACCAAACAAATATTGGAATAATCCCAAGATCAGCACCACGCAGACTCCAAGAGAATGGTGCAGACTCGTACTGTGCCTATCCAATAGCAGACACAAATGAACAAACACACGTTCACGGAGACAAGATTTGAATCTTTCAGGACCTCTTTCTTTTGTAAACGTATGTGCAGTGAAATAAATCTTAAATAAATGTTAGCGAACGCCAAGAGAAACGTGGACAACGAGTCACAAGATAAAATACGACGCGTTTCGACCTCTCAAGTCTTCTTCAGGCAAGGCACAAACAAACAGGACAATGAAAATGAAAGAAATTTTTCACTTAACTTAGATCTCTTCAGCGCAAGGTGGGCTGGCGTCGAATGAAAACAAGCAAACGTGCAGTGGTTAATGATCATTAATGCAGCGATGCAACTGTGTAGAGGCCATACATGCAACATGAGCGCAACAGATCTACAGTCGGGTCCGTTCTCAATGGCTTCCATACTGACTGTATCCAGAATCAAGTCAGTGTCAATGTCCTTCTGCTGCATCCATACTGATATAACGAGACATGTGATCAACAAAAAGGTCACGCTCAGCAGAATGTGCATGCTATGATTTTGAAACATTGCTCAAGTGTACTGGATGTTATCAGCATCTTTCTCAGTGCTGTTAAACAACAGTTATCCAAAAGGACTGTGGACATATGCCCTTCTTTGCTCAAAGTTCAAACTTTTTAAAGCCAAGTGCCAAACCATTTTGTTGTGCACTGAATTAGTATGTTTGCCCTTTCCATTTAAATCGTTTAAACAATTGAGATCAGAATGTACGTAGGCAGAATAGTGAGCATCCTTATGATCAACGGAATCTATGAAGCAATTTTTGCTAACCAAAATAAGAACTACATTCAATGTGTCTATTCTGGAGAGGCAATAGGTAGTTTCTTCTCATTCTAGAAGGGCCTTCTTGTCTCTTTCACAGACCCACTGGTGGTACAATTTCCTGAGGAGGGTACGGACATGGTGATACATAAGTTTTGTGTCGAATTATGTGTCTGTCTTTGCATCAGTGACATTATTGCTACTATCATTTGTCCTCCTTTGTTGTCTTGACATCTATGACATTTAATGACGTCAGACCCGACACAACATGTAAAATCCCAGCATCACCACTTGCTTCTCTAAACGCCCTTGGATTTCTTTTTTTTTTTTTTTTTAAACCAGATTCAAACTTGAATGTTTCATTTTCCAGTACTTGAATGGTAACAGGTTTGGACAGTGAAAAAAAGGCCATCATTTATCATATCCTTGTTTCCTCTGAGCTACGTGACACTAACGTCCTCTGTTCTTTCCACTCCCTGTGGAGAGGGCAGCAGATTCCCTGTTGCGCTGCTACGATTTCTTGTGAACTTTCGAATTTTTAAAAAATCTATTTTCTTTCGAGATTTTTTCCCTTCAATTCTTCGT
>JADBJO010013898.1:37500-50261 GCA_016801955.1 Conus betulinus | reverse complement strand
GCGGACGTCGCCGCTTCTGGTGGCTTCCGGCGGTCTTCTTCTGATGGCGGTGGGTTTTTTGATTTAGGAGAGTTCACCGGCTGTTTTGGAAATGGGGAAAACAATTAGAAAGCAACAAAATAAAGAACCAGTGTCAGTTTTATTGGCTGTCCTTTGGTCGGGCGTGGTCATGCAGTCTGTTGTGCTGAGTTTCTTAAAAATTTTTTGAGGGTGAAAGTCTGTTCTGTCTGTCTGTGCGCGCGCACACGAGCCGCACACACACACAACACACACACCAACACACACCCACACACACAGCTGCGCACGCACGCACGCACGCACGCACGCACGCACGCACGCACACACACACACACACACCACACACACACACACACACACACATCACACACACACACACAAACCTATTGCCATCTTCAGTTGACAAGTGGGCAAGGGGGCAGATTAAAACAAGCAAAATGTCCTTTTTTTATTTCCGATAGTTTTTTTTGCTAAAACGCATTTTTGTCGCCAGCCTTCCAATAACACCAGCACTAAACACAGTCGAATGAAAAAAGCCTTGCTCACTGGCTGGCTCCTTGCTGTCTCTTCGTCCTGTCTTCTGTTGGTGTCAAGTGAAATGAAGCTTTATCAATACAGAAGAATCTAATCTCTCGGGGGGGGGGGGGGGGGGGGGGGGGGGGGGGGGGGGGGGGGGGGGGGGGGGGGGGGGGGGGGGGGGGGGGGGGGGGGGGGGGGGGGGGTGGGGGGTGGGGGGGGGGGGGGGGGGGGGGGGGGGGGGGGGGGGGGGGGGGGGGGGGGGGGGGGGGGGGGGGGGGGGGGGGGGGGGGGGGGGGGGGGGTGGGGGGGGGGGGGGGGGGGGGGGGGGGGGGGGGGGGGGGGGGGGGGGGGGGGGGGGGGGGGGGGGGGGGGGGGGGGGGGGGGTGGGGGGGGGGGGGGGGGGGGGGGGGGGGGGGGGGGGGGGGGGGGGGGCCGGGGTCGGGAGCGGGGGGGGGGGGGGGTGGGGGGAGGGGGGGGGGGGTGGGGGGGGGGGGGGGGGGGGGGGGGGGGGGGGGGGGGGGGGGGGGGGGGGGGGGGGGGGGGGGGGGGGGGGGTGGGGGGGGGGGAGGGGGGGGGGTGGGCGGGGGGGGGTGGGGGGGGGGGGGGGGGGGGGGTGGGGGGGGGGGGGGGGGGGGGGGGGGGGGGGGGGGGGGGGGGGGCGGGGGGGGGGGGGGAGGGGGGGGGGGGGGGGGTGGGGGGGGGGGGGGGGGGGGGGGGGGGGGGGGGGGGGGGGGGGTGGGGGGGGGTGGGGGGGGGGGGGGGGGGGGGGGGGTGGGGGGGGGGGGTGGGGTGGGGGGGGGGGGGGGGTGCCCTCAATTATATCTGTCTCTCTGTCTCTCTTGCTTTTTTTTTTATGCCACCACAGTCATACATGAAAAGAAAAAAAAGCAAGATCCATAAATGTAACTTATTGCTAATCTTCCCTGTCTATCTCTTGCTGGTGTCACCAAAAGTACCCTATTTTGTGTTTCTAAGCGAAAACAAAGGCTCGTTTTCCACGTACTTCATTGTATACATGTCGGATCTGTCGGTTCATTAATTTACATTATAGAAAAAGAGATAAACCAGACTTTCGCCCTCTCTCTGTCCACTGAAATGGATCTCTATGCTGATGATGTTTGCTGTTTCTAATGTAAACATATCTGCATGACATTTAAAAAGAAACAAAATTTTTCTTTTTCATCTGAACTGAACACTACACTGTGCAGTAGTCAAACGATCAAAATCTTTTGCTTTCTCTAGGTGGTTTTTCACACAACATAAAGCACCACAAGAAGAGCCTCTTGCAAGCTCTAGGGTGAAAGTCCACAACACATGTTCTGAAAGAGAGAGATAGAGAGAGAGAGAGAGAGATAGAGAGAGAGAGAGAGAGAGAGAGAGGCAGACTGACAGAGACAGAGAGGGAGTTTCCCAGGTGGGGGGGTGGGGGGTTGGGTGGGTGGGGGGGGGGGGGGTAAAGGGTGAACTGATCATTTAAGTTAGCTGCAACAACTGGATTTAGCACTGACCCCATAAAGCAAATCACCATAAAGACACTTGAATGAAAGACAAATGAAACGTAATTTAATGAACGGATCAAAGAAAGACTTAACACAACAACCAAAGCGAGGAGACTAAAAGCACAGGAGGCATACATGGCTGTGTCTTTTTCGGAGGCCGGCGTGACAGATGGAAAACATTCTGTTTTTTGTCCGTATTCACAAAGCACAGAGAAGAGAGAAAGGGAGCGGATACAAAGGGGCAAATTGAGGTGGGGGATAGGGTGGATGGGTAGGACGGAGAAAATAGAAATGGCGGATGTTGGTGGGGGTGTTGGGGGGTGGGGGTGAGGCACCTTAATTTGGGGGTGGAGGTGGTGATAAGGGGCAGAGTTTTTTTTTTATAGACGTTAATGGTAAGTAAGGGAAGGGGAGGGGGGGGGGGGTCCAAATCTAAGCACCCCTTTCCATATTCTTTTAATGTCGTTTTATTTTTAAATAATTGCTCCTTTCACGAATCTCTTGTTTGTTAACAGGCCATGGCCGGTATTTATTTTTTATTTTTTTTTTAACACAAATGGAACTTGTCCCACAAAACTCTCTACTTGCTCTTCTTTCCCTTGTTGGCCATGCCCGTTATAAGAGAGAGAGAAGCGAGAGAGAGAGAGAGAGAGAGAGATAGAGAGAGAGAGAGAGCAGAGAGAGCGAGAGTTTTAACAGTGGCCAAAAAAAATAAATGCCAAAACCCTGCAATGAGAGGTAACCCGTCAAAATTAATAAACGAACGTTTCATCATCCTTACATCGCTACCACAGCGCTACAACACACAACACACACACACACACCCCAACCCACACCACCACACACCCACACCCACATTCACACACATTCACCTCACATCCACTCTCACCTCTCACTCTCTCTCTCTCATCTCCCTCTCTCCTCTCGCTTCTCTCTTCTCTCCTCTGACGCTCGGACGTTTTACATGAGAGATCACTGGCGCCTGTGTTCGCATATCCTAAGGATAATTGTTGAACTGTTAAGGTGTGTGACCGTGCATAATGCCTTCAACTGGACCGTCTGCTTTAACTAAAACAAAACAAAACAAACAAACCAAAAACAGAGAGAGAGAGGGGTCAAGGTAAAAAGTTTTTTATTTGCCCAAGGGACCGACGGCAAAGGGCCATATCAGGGCTGTCACCCCCCGCGTGCAAGTCGACTCACAAAGTCATTTAGAAAAGGGAACTCCCTACTCACACACCACAACTCTTTAAAAAATAAAATACAACTTCTAAAAACACACCACAAATTTGGTTAAAAAAAAAAACTCTCTCTGTAAAAGCTTAAGCAGATGAAAAATGTTGAGAGAGAGAGAGAGAGAGAGAGAGAGAGAGAAGAGAGAGAGAGAGAGAGAGAGAGAGAGACTGACACAGACACAGACACAGACAGACAGAGACACAGACAGAGACAGAAAGATAGAAAGCGGGCACGGACTGTTTTCCTTCTCATCCTCAGCTTTTTTTTTCTTCTGAATCCAAGACAGATGTACACACACAAACGGCCAAATAAGCAAACAAATAAGTTCATACACACCGTCAAGCCCTACTACTTGATAAGACATTCATGCATGGACGATCAGCATAAAAGCGACAATTACTACGAAATCTTCTAAGAGTCCCTGCAAGATTGCTCGCACACGTAACACCAATCTGACGACGCGCCAAGCTATCACAATCATCGCTGGGGGAAAACAAAACAAAACAAAAACAAATAAAGAATGAAGCAACAAAACAGATCCTGCATGGCAGATTCATCATCCAATAGCCTGTAAGATGGGGAGGCATCACATGGTGTTGCAGGGAACAGACACTCATCATCCGCAACCGAGCTGTCAAGGAAAACAATCATCGTTGAGGACCATCTGTGGCACGATCGCAATGACTGTTTCAAACAAACAAACAAACAAAGGGAGCCAATCTGTCCGTCCCCCCAATGGCTGTTCTATGTCAAGATAAAAACCATCATGAAGAAAGAAGGAGAGAGAGAGAGAGAGAGAGAGAGAGAGAGAGAGAGAGAGAGAGAGAGAGAGAGAGAGAGAGAGAGAGAGAGAGAGAATGGTAATTAGATACATGACTATGTAGATAAATAAATCAACAAGTAATGAACCACATGTGTAAGACCAGGAATAAATGAATCAAGTGACAGAATGAATAAATTAATTGGTCAGGAAAAAGAATAATGTGCTCAGGACGAGTGAGAAAATGGATAAATATACACGAATCACAGACATAAACAAACAAAAAAAACGTAAAATTAAATGCATTAATTGAAATAAGATCTATTCATAACACATTGGCATCGATTTTAATGGCGTGTTATAAAAGGGAAACGATTTCCCCTACATACTGTACACATGTCAGCAATCCCTTTTTTGCGCGAGTCAACGGGGGGGAAAAAAAGATAAACGACGAAAGAGGACAAACACAATTAATAGATAAATAAAGAGAGCAGAAAAGAAAGATTGCTTCTAAAACATCGCAAAGTTATAATTTCCATGTTCACAGAAGTAAAGGCTGCAAATAAACAAAAAGTTAAAATGAAAATTGATTTGTCCACGCGAAGAAGAAGAACAATCTGCACATTAAAAAAGAAGAACATGTGGAGGGTGACAGACTCCTTGTTGGACTCCTCTAAAAGTTGCATACTCAAACACACGCGCGCACAAAAAAAGGACGCACACACACACACACACACACGCGCGCACACGCGCGCGCGCCACGCACGCACGCACGCACGCACGCACGGACGGACACACACACACACACACGCACACACACACGCACACATGCATGCATGCATACACACTCATTTACCTGTTTATCAACATGCCATCTAACTTTTTTTGTATGAGCATTGAATTGACCCTTAAGCAGCACAAAATAATCACCATCTTCATCTTGCAGATTTGATCATTCGGTGTTAATTTCATCAAAATAATTCAAATTCTAATATAATGCGATGTTACAGCAATGCAAACCATGAGAGGGAAATGTATAGGTTACAGATTGAACAATCATCATCGCACCACAGAAACCATTTTGTTTCTTTTACTTAAAAGCAGGCTGTAAATCAACGACGGTCTCTGATGCCTTTATTTTCACGGAAAACGGCAGATATTTTCTAGAATGTCGTTTAGAATGAACAATCGACAAGCCCTGTTAAAAACGTTGACGTATATACTAACTCACCAAAACAATCACACACAAGGGAGGTATCTTGATAATCTGCTTTAGTTTTTCAACATCGGGGTAACATCAAATGAATGACTATTATTCACAGTTCATTTTGCTACAGACGAAAAACGTCATCTACACAATTCAAAAACAGCAAACAGTGAACTCATGATCCTATAACAGTCCTATAGCTATGTGTAGTCATGTTCAACTGAGAAGCGATATTAGATCTGGCATGTGCGACAGGAGAGAGAGAGAGAGAGAGAGAGAGGAGAGAGAGAGAGAGAGAGAGGAGAGAGGAGAGAGAGAGAGAGAGAGAGAGGCATCTGTAGACAGGTGAGCAGTTAAACAGTTGAACAAACATGAAAGCTAAAACCACAATATTATGTATTGCTTTAGCTTCGTGAAATCCAGATGCTAGCTGTTTATAGAAACATCCTGTTTAAAAGATGCCGACATCTCAACAAAACAAGGGAACAAAAAAGAAAAAAAAGGAAAGAAAAAAGAAGAAGAAAGAAAAAAAAAACCACAACAGCAACAGCATGGGAACAAAGGGTGCTAAAGAGTAATCCCAACACACACACACACACACACACACACACACACACACACACACACACACACACACACCACACACACACAAACAAACAAAGGTCAATATTCTCGTAGTACTTTCGAAAGTGAAAGGTTAATGTCATCTGATTCTGCCGTGGACAAGGGCCCGCAAAACTGCACATAAACGACAATGTAGCAAAATGTGACATTTGATAGGGTTCCCTGCCCAGCAGTAGAAGCATAACAATAACATCTAAGCACGTCACACACGATCCTTGCCCTTATACACACTAATCTTGAGACAACATGATAGGAGGAGAAGGTGAGTAGCATGGGGGTGACTTTGTTTGTTTGTTTGTTTGTTTGTTTTGCAGTGTCAGAAGGGGCACACACACACACACACACACACCACACACACACACACACACACACACACACACACACACACACACAGAGAGAGAGAGAGGGCGGATAGACAGAAAGACAGACAGATAGAGAAAAAGACAGAGAGAGAAAGAGAGGCAGTGAGAGACAGAGGACAAGATAGCAGACAGCTATTTGTACGTATTTGGGCAGATAAACATTAATGTGAAAGCTGAAAGCATGATCATTAACTGATCAATATTACAAAAAAAAAATTAAAAAAAAAAAAAGAAAGAAAAAATGTGTTGTTTTTGCTGCATTGGGAAACCATCTGCTAGCTACTCATACAAATGTTTCGATTGAAAAAAAAGCTGGTAGTTCACCAGCAACACAAGTGCTAACAAATGATTCACGTGCGCGCACGCGCGAGCGAGCGCACACACACACACACACACACACACACACACGCACACACACACACACACACACACACATACACAGACACACTCACACATGGAACAATGTTCTCAGGATTACACTGGGCAGTGAAAACTTCATTTGATCTGATTCTGCCTGGAAAGAACAGTCCCGCAGCGACAGTTAAAGAAAATGTGACATCTGATCGCGTTCGCTGTCCTGCTAGAGAAACATCACAATATCAGCACATCACATGAGATTACAGCCATTATACACACCCATTCTGAGCCATAATGATCTGACAAAATGAGGGTTGTTGTTTGTTTGTTTGTTTATTTGTTTGCTTGTTTGTCTGTTTTTGGTCAGACAGGAAGTGGGAGAGCGGGGAATTGAAACCGAATGTTTACTGTGCATCAGCCATAGACCATAATACAAACAGAGAGAGAGAGAGAGAGATAAGGAGAGAGAGAGAGAGAGAGAGAGAGAGAGAGAGAGGAGAGAGAGAGAGAGAGAGAGAGACAGAGACAGAGAGAGAACACGCAGTAGCGAGGCGTTTTGTTTCATGTTGTTTACAGCCAAGAAAAAAACAAAACACAAAACAAAACAAAAAACCTGCAGAAGCCATACGAGGACTGTTTTCATATCACAGTTGATTTCATTTATGAATATTCTTTACGCTCATTCTGCTAAAAAGCGACGCAAAAGTGGTCTATTTTCAATAATCTGATTCCAAATGAAAGACTTTTACTTCTTTTAGAAGCCGCCAAAATTTCATTCTGTGGAACATCTGTGAACATGGTCTTCACAGAGTCTGCTGTGAAGTGCTTGTGTCTCTACCTTTAGGGAAAATAAAAACATGATTCACAATGAGTGATCCAATACAAGGTTTGCATCGTTGAAATCTTACCCCCTTTGAAAATAGTATTACAAAAGTGGGTGAAAGACGCAGCCCTGTGTAATTGTGATCGGCACAAAATTGCCTCCACTTAGCCGTCACGACTGCCTCAGTAGAACGCAAGGGTCGAACGATCTGACGTTTGTGGGTTGTATGTACACTTCTTGCTTGAAGCCTTGAACCTGGCTGTGAACTTTGGGCGTGAGGGCATAGAGGACATGGTCAATCCTTTTTTTCTGTGTGGGACTTTGGGCAAGATTTTGATCAGCTTTCTTGTTGTCTTGAAATCCAGCAAGACTAGAAACCCAAGGGATTTTAGTTTTGTAACTATATGAATTTTTAGGAAAAAAAAAGTGTGTGCAAAAAAAAAAAGTTGGGAAAAAAAGTCCAGAAGTTCAGAGTGATTCAGGTTACGGACAGCACTGGTCTTCAGAGCAGAAAGAAAGCCATAGAAGATGGACAACCTCCTTACTCGCAGGTGAAGTGTCCGTTTTGAGTGTAAGCACAAGGCTGTAAAATCAGCAGTATAAACATAGCTGTCAGAGGAAAAGTGTTTTGAAAATTCTTGAGCACTACTTAGTGAGTTTGCAGTAGGCAGCAGAGGGAACTCTTCGCTGATGGAATCCTTGGGAAAAGAAGCAAAATCACAGTGCATTTCCATTGTTAAAAAGTCCCATGGATAGATCGTGTGGAAATATCGAAAGATCACAAACTGCTCAAAGCTGCATGTCACCGTTTTGCAAATGGAAAAGAATACACTATGTATTACCAAGGGCGGAAAAAAAAAACTTGGACGTATACCGCATTCCGTGTGGAAATTTTGGATGAAAAAAGCAAGCATAAGCAAGGATCTTAAGTTCAGAGAACAGATTGAAATTGGGATCTTTTCCAGAAAACTGTGTAGAGAAGCAAACTTATGACACAAAGTCTCACGACCATGGCATTCTAAGGTACAAAAAAAAGTTCATCTTCGATAGATCAACGCCATAAATAGTGCTGATAAAATACATAACAAACCCTAGGCACATGAAATTAAACATAAGTGAATCACAGTGCTTGACGCAACAGTAAAGAAGTGTCAGAAGATTCAAACTGGACGTAGCTCTTGACTCAAGGGTGACAAAACCCAAAGCACGTGATCATAACAAAAATATCATCAAAATGTTCGACAACACTAATGCATTGCCACATACACACAACATCGGAGAACAGTGATTTGGAACAGGTGTAAAAACAAAATGATGATACATCAACACTGACGCAGACAACATAAAAGGCACAGATTTTTTTTTTTCTAAAATGAAAGAAATAAAGCAACTGCACACCTAAATAACCAGCCGATGAAAACTGAAAAGGAGTCCTGAATCTTGACAATGTATTGAAACTCCCCAGTAAAGGTCCTCCCGGTTAAAAAAATCAAAAATCTGTCTCTCTTTTCCGTGTCATATTTAGTGCCCTTGCAGTGACTTCAACTACACTGCTTATGTTCATTCAAAAACATAGCTTATGTTGGAATTCATTAAACATAGAAATATCCCGGTTAAAAAAAATCAAATATCTCTTCTCCTTTCCGTGTCATATTTAGTGCCCTTGCAGTGACTTCACTTCCACACTGCTTATGTTGGAATCATTCCCATAGAGATATCCGGCCCCGCTATTGTACCCACCATCCCCCCCCCCCCCCCCCCCCCCCCCCCACCCCCCCCCCCACCCACACACACACACACACACACACACTCTGGCTCCACTGCACTGGCAAAATCGTCACAGAGACCGGTGTCAATGTTTAGGTCGCCAGTGTGGCAACCTAGCAGAGAAGACACTGCACTGCGGTTGACTGACTTCCGTGGTGTCCACTCCCAGTGCAGATCCCCTTCCTTCCCTTCTTTAAAACACTGTGATCTTCTGCCTTGGTGGGTCCCCGTTCTGACTGTACTCTGGAAGGTCGTTGCGCTTTTGTTTTTCTTCTTACAGTATATAACATGCCAGGTTTTCTTTGATGCGATGGTGACTACTAGACGGTGCACATGATACGGAATGGATGTCAGTTGTTCATTTTGCAGTGCTCATTGAACATATTTCTAGTTATGACATGTTATTTGGATATACATGGGGTTTTTTTTTTGTTTCTTTTTCAGTTGTTTCGGTTTATTTCTTTTATTGTAAAAAAAAAAAAACGTTTGAGTGAAAAACTAAATAGAATATGCAGGGCCCTCATAATGGCCTCGTTTTATCCTGCCTTACGCATATCAATATTCTCATTCCAGAAATGTCATGTACACGAATTTTTCCACAGTGACATTGTGTTGTTTTTTTTTTTTTTTCTAAGGCCATGATCTTTTCTTGTGCGTTGCTAGCTCTGACAACAATATATGTGGAGACTGGACTGCAACAAAACAATACAACACAAAGCAAAACTAAAAGTGGCTTGAAAAGACCCCATTCGAAACGAGCTCTGGAAGTCTTTCTTGTGAAATTCTACAGGAACTTGGTGGAAAGAACGCAAAAAAGAAAAGAAATGGGGCAAAACAAGGAAGAAAAGAAGAGGGCAGAACTGGCAAAAAACATCACTACTGACTTAATACAAGAAAATACTGTAAACCATTGCCAACAACACAAGACTCAAAGCTTCGCAACGGTCTCTCGCAACGTGAATAACGGCTATCATCCTGTTTCATCAAGCAGCAAGCGCCACGACCTCACGACCGACCGATGGCCTCTACAGCGTGTGGTGAACAATGACAAAACATGTTGCGTCCGGGTACTGACCCACAAGACAATTCCATTCCAACCTGACCACCATCGAGACACACAGTAAGCCCCAAACACCAAAAAACTCCACACCCTCTTTGTCGGGCATATACATAGCTCGGCTGGCGGCAGCAGTGGTTTTGGTGATGGCGGTGTTTGTGTGGTAGTGGTCGAGGCCAAGGCAGTGGTAGTGGTGGTGGCAGTGGTGGGTGGTTGATGGTGGTGGTGGTGGTGGTGGCGGTGGTGGGGCCGAGGTGGCCGGCTTTTGTCTTGGTGGAGGAGGGGGTGGAGGCCAGGGGAACGGAAAGGAGCCAGAGACAGCGTCCAGTGCAGAACAGCCTCTGGTGGAAGCGCATAAGGGACCAGCCGGCCACATAGTACGGAGGTGATATTAGCTTCCTTGAGGACTCAACTGATCGATAACAGGCGTGGGCAAGGAAACACACACCAGAGTCGGGAGGTGGGTAGTAGATGGTGGACGTTGCAAGGAACGAGGGAGTGGTGGGAAGGGCGGTGGTAAGGGTAGTTCAGGGAGTAGGCGAAGTAAGTAGATAGAGTGGAACGACACAGTAGAACGTAGTAGGTAAGAGGAGAAAGAGTAGTTTGAGGAGTTAAGCAGTGAGTGAAGTAGGCCCGAGGTAGCGGCAAAGAGTAGAGTAGGAAGCGTCGGCTGAGTGTGTAGTAAGTAGAGAGAGAGGACAGAGAGAAGCAGAGATTCAGTGGTAGTAGTTAGAAGTAAAGTCGAAGGTAGTAGAGAGTAGTAGCTCAGAGTCGTAAACAGTAGAGGTAAGTAAAAAAAGATAGCCGGAAAAGTAGTAGGTAGTCCAGTCGCAGTAGGCCGCAGGAGTGGTGTGGGGGGGTGGGGGGGGGGGAGTGTCGGTAGACAGTAGGAAAGAGAGGTAACGTCGTTAGAAGAGGGAAAGAGTAAGAGTAAGGGGAGTAGTGGAAGTCGGACGTAGGAGCAGGAGCGGGGGGGTTTTGCCGGAGGGAGGAGTGGTGAGGCGGGGTTGAGGGTGGACCAGGGAGGAAGGAGGGAGGAAGGAGGGAGGAATGGTTATTGGGGTGGCAGAAATCTTCCGGATAAAATGCTCCGCTCCACATTTACTGCTATCCGCAGTAACCACGACTAGTCGAGCTCACCGTGTTTGTACGGCTTGCTCAAGTTGCACCGAGGATGTTGCGGACTGCCTTCTTCCCCCCTTCAGCATCACACTGTATTAAGCATACCCCCCCCCCCCCCCCCCCCCCCCCCCCCCCCCCCCCCCCCCCCCACCCCCCCCCCCCCCTCTCTTCCTCTCATCCTCGCCATCCACATCACGTCGTGCGCTCGCATATCTCATCATCATCATCTATCATCAATCATCATCATCATCAGCATCATCCATCATCATCACATTCGACATCATCATATCCAAGATCATCATCATGCCATTCAACCATCAGGTTACTTCAAAAGGATAATATCATCAATCAACCGTTCATCCATCATCATCATCGTCATCGTCATTCGGCGTCGTAAGTCGTCATTTTCACATCAGTTAGCATTCCTTTGGTTTATCATATACGTGCTTTTTTTGTTGGCATATACGGGCCATGTATATAAACGAGCCATATTTTTCCACAGGTGAAATCTGTCTTCTTACGAACATGAGCGCGGACCGTTCCATTGCCATCAACATGATTACCACCTACCACACCACCCACCCCCACCACCACCACAATCATGGTTTCCTCCGTCGTAGTTGTAGTCATCGTCGGTCTCCGTCTTCTTCATTAAGATCATCATCACTTTCATGATGGTGGGCCCCAGTAAGTAGCAGTAGGCAGCGTTATTGATAACTTATGGTGCAACTGTCATCATCATCCATAGTTTTTAACGCTTATAAGGTGGTATTATTGATAACATGCCCGAGTAACGGTTTTTCGTTTTCCTATATTCCTTGTAGTCTTCACTTTTATATTCGGTCTACCTATAGTTGTTCATTTCGAGAATGTATGCGTTTTCCTACCTCATGTGTGTGTGTGTGTGTGTGTGTGTGTGTGTGTGGTGTGTGTGTGTGTGTGTGTGTTGGTGTGTGTGTGTGTGCGTGCGTGCGTAGGTGCGAGCGCGCGTGGCGCGCGCGCGCGTGTGTGTGTGTGTGTGTGTGTGGTGTATGTGTGTTTGTGTGTATATATGTGCGTCTCTCTCTCTCTCTCTCTCTCTCTCTCTCTCTCTCTCTCTCTCTCTCTCTCTCTCTCTGCATGTGTGTATACGCGCGTGTGCGTGCGTGCGGTGTGTGTGTGTGTGTGTGGGTGTGTGTGTGTGTGTGTGGGTGTGGTGTGTGGGTGTGTAAGTGACAGACAGACAGACAGACAAGGGGAGACAGATACAGAGAGCGTCATGAAAAGTATAGACGGGTTCTAAAAATCGAACAGCTCAGGACAAATACCGATGTCCAGCTATAACAGATGGCTACTTTCTGTTGCTGGAGGATAAGGTTTATTATTCAGCTTGTCATCTGGCCCGCAGATTCCGCATGACCAATCTGCAGC
>JADBJO010013898.1:25000-32500 GCA_016801955.1 Conus betulinus | reverse complement strand
GTCCAGTCCCAACCACTTGCCGCTTGGAAAAACGAAACCAGAACAAATCACACCGCCCCCCCCCCCCCCCCCCCCCCCCCCCCCCCCCCCCCCCACACCTCCAACCCCCCCCCCCCCACACAAACACCCATCTCTCTCTCTCAAACAACACACACAAAACACCACACACACACACACACACACATACCGCGCGCGCGCGCGCGCGCTCACACACACCTCACACACACACACACACACACACACACACACACTACGAACAACACAACACACACACACACACACACCACACACACCACACACACCACACACACACGAACAAACACCACACACACACACACACGAACAACACACCACACACCACACACAACACACACACCCACACACACACACCACACACACACAGCACACCACACACAACAAACAACAACAACACAACACACACACCACACCCCCACACACACTACCACCACACACACACACCACCCTACACACACACACACACACACACACACACCCACACACACACACACACACAGCACCACACACCACCACATGAGGCGAGAGACACACACACAGCATCAAGGTGTTTGGCATGCTCGACTTATTGTAAACCCTAGCACTGCAAATGAACCAAGGTGGCTATTTCGGGAATATGTATGATTATATAAAAAAACTTTCTAGAAGGAAGAAATATATGTACACGAATCGGAAAAAATATTCATCATTCAGAAAAATAGAATATGGGCATTTCTCAGGGTTTCTGGTTATTTGCCACTTTATTCATTTACGATCTTTATACATGATCTACCAATAAGGCCATTGTCAAAAAATACCAATTGTAGTGCAGTATGCAGTATGCAGATGATTATTGCTTCTGGAGGGATAGAAATACTTCATTAAGTCAAGCACTCCCAAACCGCGAAAAAAAAAAAAAAAAAAAAAACAGGAAAACCAGGGCAAAGTTATTGTTAAAAATTTGTACGGACAATGATCAAGGAGAATGGATCAGATTGTCTCGTTTAATATGAAAGAGAGAAACGGTCTCGTGAATTGAATCGGTGAGGAAAACTTGGTGTAATGCTTTTTAATAATGGCGGAGGGAACGAAGTAAACCCAAAGGTCTGTCCACCCTTACTCTTGACGACAAGTGTTCTCACAATATAAGCAAACACGGTCAAGTTTTTAGGAGACGTGGGTTTTTAACACCGAAAGCACTGTGAAAACTGGAAGCCTGAACTTGGATAAAAAAGCCATATGTCGGAACCATTTGAAAAGAATTTGATAGATAAAGCTAGGAGAGACGATTAGATTTGCTCAACGAATTATATGTTGTTACAACCTCATGGGGTCAAGGACTGACTGTATGTACCGCAACTTTTACAGTTATATACATCCCTCGGTTAGTCCGATCCAAAATTAATATATGGACAAGATGGAGTAAGTTATATACCTTTCTCTGCTTCTACACCCTACCTTTTGGTAAAGAAACTGATTTTTGCAAAGGCTTGAGATAGTTTAAGCTTGCTAAAAATTAGGCTTTTGGGTGTTTCCAGGGGGTGCACACAAAACACATGAAATGGCTATAAGGCCGGCGAGACAAACATTTGTTAAAATCTCTTAATGAAACAACGAACGTTGGATGCGTCAAAATATGTTGTAAGAGGGGGGGCCTATCTGTAAAAAAACTCCATCTGTAAAAAAAACTCTGTTCAATGATGAAATTCTTATGGATTCCAAACAAGGAACTTACCCCAAAAGATCTAAAAATATATCCATACATAGCCTAGCCAATTAGAAATTTTCACTTTTGAGCTTTTTGTCAGAATGTAGTATGATATTCGATGCAAAGTTCAGTAGAGATTCCTATTGTCTCTCAAACAACGCCCCCATGGGACGAAATGCTCAACGCAAAAATGATGATGAATCGCACTACTTGATAGAAAGGAGACAATGAAAGATGACAAGGTAAATGACAACTCGTAAAATGAGATCGACAATAGACCAAGTTCGAGAACATCTCGAAAAGAAAAACCTATCCAAAATCTTTAAAAGTATTTACAGATGGTTCAGTACAAGGGAAAAGTCTGACAGTGGATGCTGGATTCACTCATACTCACAAAAAGTCCTATATACCATCAACTTAAATGTGCAAAGGTCATCTGCTATCTAGGCAGATGAATTTTCAATTTATACATCAGAGCCAATATGCAATTATGAAAGCTCCGTTGCCACCCCCTGAATTATATCTTACATGACACGCCCACGATCAATGGTTTAGGTTGGTGTGCTATTTTGTTGGGGTTGATTCAAAATCATGTATTGACACAATCATTTAAAATCATGGGTAACTCTAAAATTAGAAATGATTATTCTTTGTGAAATTAAGCATCTATTACATGTGTAATTTCACGAGTTAGGTATTGACAGTTTTGATTTTTGCTGGTTCATTCATGCACTTGTGGCGCGTAATCTTTTTATTAAAAGGGGACTACAAAAAATGAAACTAGCAACAAATGGCCAAAACACAAAATCAGGGGGGGGGCTGTACAATTTCGGAAAAACACCCTTTCAAACAAGTGCTTAATTTTTTCTACGCAATGAAATGATCCAGCGATTGGGAACAGAATATGCAGGAAGAGCGAAAGAAAGAAACATCTTCTTAATGAGAAATTATTCGGTGCCGCGCATCACTGTCCCAAGGATATATAAAGCCCAGATAGTAATAAAAATTTGTACGGTTTTTTATAAAATTACATGGATACAAAAATATTCACGAGGTTATTTTTTTTTTTTATAGCGTGTATATGTCAGGAGAGAATATTCGTCAATTTCGTCATCTTATTTGATTTGTAAATGCCCTTACTATACTAACCAAAGCTTATATAGGAGGAAGAATACTTTTCTAAATGAATTTCTGTCAATGTTGATTAGTGTGGCCGTTAACTAACCCTTGCCTTTTTTGATATTTTTGCGCCTTGGTTATTGCTCAGTCGGCAGTAGTATGTTGCAAAAAAAACTACTGTGGGAACACAGAAATGAAACAAAAAAAAAAAAAAGACCACAATGAGATAGGTTGTTTAATAATTTTTTTTTTTTTTTTTTTTTTTTTTTTTTTTTTTTTTTTGCGGGGGGGGGGATGTGGGGGAGAAAGGGCTGATGGTTACATTGCAATGTATATGCAGGTTTTACAGGTCTAGATCATCTTTTGATGTTGAAAAAGACGGGTTGTGAAATTATCAAACCCCCCCCCCCCTAATGAACTGCCCCCACCCCTGACCCCCCCACCCCCCACCACCCCCCCAACAGCATCCCCCCACCCCACTCTTGCCCTGCCCGTCGCTACCACCACATATAATGGGCCCCTCAACGCCCCCCCATTCATTTTCCTCATGCAGTTCCAGTTCTTCCGTCAGACGGGCGTGCGGCCGGGGGGGGGTAGGGGAGTGGTCACTTTGCGGGTTACGTTGAACGATTTCGACTGGCAAATGAGGGGGAGATGAGGACAGAGAAGGACTAACAGAGGGCCCCGAGTGGGTTTAAGAGGTGTGAACTTGCCCTTTTGTTGGGGACAGTACTTGATCCTTTTTTTTCTTTCGTAACCTGACTGGAAATGTAGGTGGACCCTGAGGGCAGCCAGCTGCTTTGGCGGACGTGTCGTGTGGCCTGCGGCCGCGCAGGGGGCGCAGGGCTCGTCTTCGGGCCCCACCGGGGGGGGGGGGGGGGTGGGGGGGGACGGGGGGGGGGGGGGGGGGGGGGGGGGGGGGGGGGGGGGGGGGGGGGGGGGGGGGGGGTGGCCCGGGGGGCGGAGGGAACGGGAGCGGGGGGCCCGCCGGGGTGGGGGGGGCGGCCCCACCGGCAGGCACGCGCGCCGGGCAGGGGCGGACCCCCCTGGCAGGGAGGGCCCCCGGGGCCGGGGGGGACGGAGGCCGGCGGGGCGGGGGGACCAGGCGGGGTGGTATTTTTCGACTGGCTGTTTGTGGGCGGTGGCAGGGAGAGCGCAGGCCCTGGCGCGCGCGGCGATCGCGGGTGACGCGAACCTTCGGCTTCTCATGGTTTCGTTGTTCTTTTTTTTTGCTTCGGGCGGCCCTCCCCCCCGAAGACCACTCCGCCCGCCACGCGCCCCGCGGCGGGAGCGGGGGGGGGGGCGGGTGGGGGGGGTCCCGGGGGGGGGGTTGGTTGGGGGGTTGGGGGGGGGACGACACCCGGCGGGTGGGGGGTGTTGGCTGAAGACGGGGCGAGGCGGTCGCGACGCGATGGAGCGGGCGAGCGACGAGCGGCGGGAGTAGCGGCGCGGCGGTGGCGCGCGGGCGGCGGCCGACTTTGCGCGGGCGAGCGGCGGGGAGACGGAGAGCGAGAGCGGCGCTTGTGAGAGCTGGCGTAGGGACGATGCGGCTGCCGCGATGCGCGAGCGCAAGAGCGCGAGCGGAGGAGATGCGGAAGAGACACTGGCTGGACCGTCGAGAACGGGCGCGCAGCCCCCCCCCTTGCATGCCGACAGCGTTCGTCTGGTCCTGGGGCATGACGCCGCGGTGCCTGCCCGCGCGCGCGCGAGAGCGAGTTGCGGGCGCCGAGAGAGCGCGCGAGCGCGAGGGGGGGTGGCGCAGCAGCAGACAGCCGCGGCCGAAGAGCGGCGGCGGCCGGCGGAGCGCCGCCGCCCGCCCTCAGCCGCCGAAGAAGGCAGGCACGCCCGCAGCAAGCGAAGCCGCAGCAACAGAACGACCCGACGCCCGCCCGGACCGGAGCCACGGACGCCCGCACGACAACCTTCGCCAGGTTGCGGTTTGATTGAGACTTGCTCTTTCTTTTTTTGTGGTTGTGTGTTCGTCTTGAGAGCCTCGCTCGCGTCCGGAAGCTGCCTTTTGGCGCCCCTTGCTCTCCCCCCCCACCGTTTGTGGTTTACTTTGCCCCACACGCGCCGCCAGCCGGCGCAGACGCCCGACCGCGGTCCGCCGCTGCGTCGCACCAGCACGCCCGCACAGCCCCGCCGAAGCAGCCGCAGCCGACGCGGCCGAGGGGGCGGCTAGAGGCCGAGGGGACAACGAGGCGGCGGCGGAGGAGGAGGAGGCGCCGGGGGGGGGGAGGCGGGCGCCGAAGCCGCAGCCAGCCCGCCGCAGACCGCCAGCAGAACGACGCACGCCGCCGAGCCGCCCGCAGCCCGCAGCCGCCCGCGCTTGCACCTGCGCGCAATTAGATCCTCCGACTTCTAAGAGGAGACCATTGCCCCGTCGGTTTAGCTGATGAGGACGACGACGACCGACGACGAACGAAGAACGACGTTGCTGATTGAGTGATGATGATGCTGCTGATTATGATGATGATGATGATGATACTGCGAATGATGATGATAATGATGATGACGAGAAAGAGGGACACAGGAATTCGCAAACACAAGGTGGCAGGGAAATGGCGGTAGGGCTAGTACGGTACAAACAAAGAAGTGATGTTACCAAAAAATTACAAGAAGGAATTTTTGACCAAACTGAATTATATGCAGACGGGTGGGGGCAAAACCAAGAGAACAAACAGAAACACACACACACACACACATCCACACAACAACACAAACACACAACCACACACACACACCTCACCCGCACGCAAAACACACACACAAACACACACACATCACACACACCACAAACCAACACACACACACACACCACAACACCACACAATACACACACGACACCACACACACGCATCGCACGAACACACCTACCCACACACCACCCCCCCCCAACCACCCCACACATCACACACACACACACACCACACACACACACACACCACAGCCACCACATCCGCATCTGCATTACATCGCACGGACTGCGCGGCACGCACACACACAAACACACACACACAAAGCACACACAAACACACACACAGCACACACACACACATTACACACAAACACACAACACACGCACACACACACAAACACGAACCAACACACACACAAACACCCACACACACACACCACACACAAACACACACACACATTCTTAAATAACGCACTACAAAATATTTTCCAGATCGCACTGAACATGAAAAGATTAATGTATCCACACCACCACCACCACCGTACACAGGGAATCGGTATACACAGTATGTCATCAGCATCTCAACGGCAGATGTTTACGTAGCTATAGCTATTTGCACACACACTGTGCTTTCGATCAAGAAATCTGATATGTGGCTGCATGTACACAAACAACCTCATCTACATGCTAAATTGAAATACGTAAATGGCATCGTTTAGATGGATCAATTCCTCCATGTGTTACTGGGAAACATGTTAAAAAAAAAGTATCAGTATATAGATGACTTTCTGTACATCCTAATGGGAGGTATGTGCATTGTTAATATGAACACAATAACTCCCTCTTCCACATCCTAGATAGAACACACAGTGGACACATGCATACACATCAGGTCTCGGGTCCTCCACATCGTGAGGGGATACACACACACACACACACACACACACACACACACACACACACACACACACACACACACACACACATTTACATACATACACATATCTGTACCTACTATACATTCTTCGCATTCTAGCAGGAAGCACATGCATTGTGCCTGTGCATACCTTTACCTTTTCTGCATTCTATCAGGAGGCACATACATATGTACTTGTACGCAATGTACGTTGTACACATTCTGGCAAGTGGTACATATATAGATACCTGTGCACACGGTACGTCGTCCTCATCCGAAGTGAAGCCAGCCTGTACAATATCTATAGATTCATCCATCTCTCTGACCGTCTGTCCGTCTCTTTGTTTGTCTGTCGACCTGTCCGTTCGTCCTCTCTCTCTCTTGACAAACAGAAGCAGTATAAAACATACATAAATAGAAACAATTGAACGTATATGTGGCGAAAAGCAGCAAGCTAAAATAAAACAAGACACAAGGAAAAGAACTCTTCCTTTCTTGCAGTACTGAAATTGTTAAGTACAGACAAATAAAAATGTAAGGTGGTATAATCGACAAAAACAAGCAATCGTGATGAGAAACAAGGGGAGAACGAGAAAGAGTCGGAGGAGAATAAGAAGAGGAGAATGAAGCTGAAGATCCAAGAGAAACAACACACTGAGAAGAAGAAGAAGAAGAAGAAGAAGAAGAAGAAGAAGAAGAAGAAGAAGAAGAAGAAAGAAGAAGAAGAAACAACAACAACAAACAACAACAACAAAATTATCATCACCACAGAGAGAGAGAGAGAGAGAGGAGGCGGAGAGAGAGAGAGAGAGAGAGAGAGAGAGAGAGAGAGAGAGAGAGAGAGAGAGAGAGAGAGAGAGGAGGAGAAAGAGGAGGAGAAGAAGAAGAAGCAAATTGAGAAGAAAATAAAAGGAAAAAGAAAGAGAATACAGAAGTGCAATACGAAGAGAGAGAGAGAGAGAGAGAGAGAGAGAGAGAGAGAGAGAGAGAGAGAGAGAGAGAGAGAGAGAGAGAGAGAGAGAGTCAGACAGAGACAGAGACAGA
>JADBJO010013898.1:7500-20000 GCA_016801955.1 Conus betulinus | reverse complement strand
TTTAGTTTTTCGTCTGATGTTAGAGATACAGCTGGATGGAGTACTCTAGCTGCAGTTTTTCGTCTGTTGTTAGAGATACAGCTGGATGGAGTATTTTAGCTGCACGTCTGTGGAGAGCATTCAGCCTTTTTGTGGACGTCATTACTTCCGTCCCACACTGACGTTCCTGGAGAGAAGGTTCTATTGTCTGTAGATCACTGCCATTCGTTTGGAGTTACGAGTCATCAGCAAATGAATCTGTCTTGGCCTTTACATCTGATATGGACAATGGTAAATCATTGATGAAGATGCAGAATAGGAGGGGGGCTAGTACTGAGCCTTGTGGGACTCCATGTCAGACAAAGTCTGAAGCAGAGGTTTTGCCATTAAGCACCACATACTGAGTCCTATCGTTCAAGTATGATGGGACTCGTGAGACTGTCTATGAATGGTTCAAGCAGATAGATCGTTTCTTTAAAGAATAGAATGATCAACAGGATCAAACGCCTTTTTGAAGTCAAGAAAGACAACATCTGCCATTTGTGATTGGTTCATATTTGAAAGTCATGAGTCACACATTTGTGATGATGCTGTGTGGCAGGAGTGATGAGATCGGAATCCAGATTGGAGTGGGTGAAACAGTTTGTGTGTTCTACATGAACTGAGGTACGTGTGTGCGTATGTGGATAAAGAAGATGGTAAGGATATAGGTCTGAATTCATTTGGATCCGACATATCACTTGATTTTGGAAGGGGGGTCACTTTGGCGTTTTTGAACGCCTGAGGGAAAACATTAGTTTCAATGGATAAATTATATATGTATGTAAGAGACTCATCAATGTAAGGCACAGCCAGTTTGAGAAGAAATGCAGGTATATATTTTCAGGACCTTTATTCTTTCATCGCGCTAAGTGCATTCCTACTTCATGTACAGCAAGAAGGGAACTTTTGATTGAGTTACTGGGTCTAATGTTTTGTTTGCAAAATGATATTAGGGAAGTCGGGCATGCAGATTCATTTGGTGCTCTTATAGTCTATGAAACTTGAGTAAGGGTATCTGATAATGACAGAAAATGGGCATTACATTCGTCTGGGGTGATGTTTGTGCTTGAATTCTGTGAATCTGTACGCTTGTTGCGTACAATAGTGTTGCTTGCCCTTCAAACTGGCGCTGTGGTTTTTGCACCCATTATCATTTGACTGAAGTAGTCTCGTTTGACTTTTTCAACTTCGTTTGAAACAACATTTCTCTGCTCTTTGTATTCGCCAAACAAATTTGGCGCCTTGAGTTGGTCACACAGAACCGTTTCTTGCAGCAATTCTGGTGTTAACCGTGGGTTCGTCTGTGGATGCCTTACTCTTTTTTGATGTAAGGCGCGTGTTTATTTATGATGGTGAGGAATGGTTGGTACCAGGACAGAGCATCATTGACGTCTGAGTAATTATAAGTTAAGTGAAATGCAGAATGTTTATGTCATAGAGGTATGCTGTCTCATTAACTTTTTGAAAGAGTGGTATTGGAGGGTCGTGTGACCTTTGGGTGGTAGTTTTAGGGGCCTTAAGGACCACGTGCAGAAGACTGGACCACTGAAACATCTAATATTGCAGGACTGGTTGTTTGTGTATACATGATCAATAAGAGTTGCGGTTGTTTTAGTTATTCTCTCGTTGGGGTTCGTACTAACTGATGGGGTGCATTAAGTGATAGTGTACTAGTCCAAGCTGGTTGTTGTTTTTTTAACATATCAATATCTAAGTCCCCTAACAGTCGTATCTTAGAGAGAGAGAGAGAGAGAGAGAGAGAGAGAGAGAGAGAGAGAGAGAGAGAGAGAGAGAGCCGCTACATTGTTTTGTTTTGTTTTTCTTTTGTATATTTTTTTTCACTAACGTATTCGTTTCTTTTACTTGCTGGCTAATTCCGGGCTAGAGCTTGGAGATTTACTAGTTGTTGCCAGCCAGAAGTGACAGTCACACTAAAGGTGTTGAATAAGGTGATAAAGGGAAAATAGAGATTTAAAAGGGAGGTGGGGTAGCCTGGGGGGGGAGGGGGGGGGGGGGGGGGGGAAGAAAGGGGAGGAGGGATTTACGTAGAACTAAAGGAGAGAACACACTGGTGGAGGGGGGAAGATGGCGTGATAGGTGAGGGGAAGAAATGGGGGAGAGGGACTCCAAGCAAATGCAACTGACGAAAGCTGCCACATTGTCATGATAATATGATTGCATCAATCTGGTCTTGTTTACAGCCGGAAAAAATGATGTCGCGAACCATGTGAAATAAATTGTTGTTTTGACTAGACTCTCGTTGTCGCTTCCTGATGTCCATCTGTTGTTGTTGTTGTTGTTGTTGTTGTTGCTGCTGCTGCTGGTGGTAGTGCTGCTGCTGCTGCTGCTGCTGTTGCTGCTGTCGTTTTTTATCGTTGTTGTTATCATAAACATCATCACTACTACTATTATTGTCATTGGTGTTGATTTTATCATCATCATCATCAGCAGCAGCAGCAGCAGCAGCAACAGCAGCAGCGGGAGGAGGAGCAGCAGCAGCAACAACAGCAGTAGAGCAAACATCATCATCATCACCATCATCAGCAGCAGCAGCAGCAACAACAACAGCAGCAACAACAGCAGCAACAGCATAGTAATATATCAAGCCTCATTTTTTTTCTGTAATCGAAGTTGAAGTCACTTAACAACGTGGTTTTTATTGTATGGTAGTGGTAGTAGTAGTAGTAGTAGTAGTAGTAGTAGTAGTAGTAGTAGTAGTAGTAGTAGTAGTGGTGGTGGTGTGGTAGTAGTAGTAGCCATCGTTGTCATTGTAGTAGTAGTAGTGTAGTAGTAGTACTAGTAGTAGTAGTAGGAGGAGGAGGAGGAGAGAAGAAGGAGGAGGAGGAGGAGAAGGAGGAGGGGCAGGAGGAGGAGGAGTAGGTGCAGTTGTAGTAGTAGTAGTAGTAGTAGTAGTAGTAGTAGGAGGAGGAGGAGGAGGAGGAGGAGGAGGAGTTGAAGAAGAAGAAGTAGCCAGGGTAACAACAGCAGCAAACAGCAAGAACAGTGGGAGAAGTAGTAGAAGAGTAGTAATTGCTGTGATTGCTCTTGCTGTAGTGATAATAACAATACTGCTTGAAAAACTTGAGGTGCATGGCCAATGTTAAACGATTAAGTCTGTTTTGGAAATGAGTTTCTTTCCCAAGAGAAACAAGAAAAGAAAAAAAAATTGTGTTATAGGGTGCGTACAAGAGTAAAGTTACACCGGCCATGCGTATAGCCACAAAACCGGAAGTCGTGGTCCGTGCCTGTTGTCGAACGGAAACCGGGCATTTTGAAGCCTGGCGTAGACACGACGACATCAGAGAGGCCACACACAGTGCCTAAATGGTTAGTAAGTTGTATGGAATTGTAGACTTTGAAAAGTTTTTTTTCTTTGATCGATCTTCGAACACTTTACCCTGAATGTTTTGTACAAGTTGCAGTTTTGTGGGTGCAAACCTTTCAAGCTTCTAAGTTTCGGAATTGCCACATGCTAGCCTTGCTACCCAAACTCTTTGTTTCAAGCCTTCAGTTCTGAACTGCCATGTGCTAGCCTTGCTGCTCACCCCTTGTTTTTCTCATCATTACCATCTCTGCATTGGAAGGGAGATGTAAAATTATCCAGCCATCTAAAGGATTGGGTGGACTAATGTACTTGCGAATTTATTGTTGAAAGACTTAAGTAACATTTGACAAAGGTATGGGACCGGGCAGAACTTTCGTCAGCAGATTTTGCAATATTGTTGTACATGGTTGACCTCAAAATTTTCTAGGCTGGGAGAAATGTCTAAAGTGGATTCTTCACTAAAGAGTGAACTAATTTTTTCTCTGTGTTCCAGTCAACCTTGAACATTGAGTTTTCTCCTTTTTTTTGTCTTTCATTCTTGTGTAGTTTGTGTGCTGGAATAATGATTAGGGTGATACTTCAGCATAATCACTAAGTCACACTGTAGCTAGTTAAGCAAGAATTCTTATCCACAAGATCTTTTGAAGGTAGCTTTTGTCCCAAATTTAATATTCTAAATGGTTAATCGCAAAAGTATACAGCCTCAGATTTAACTGATACATGGCTCAGTATGGTAATAACTGTGGTAAATAATTGAATTCATTTTTGTTAGTAGTGTTAATAATTTTTGCTTGGGAAATTGATCTAATCCTGGCTGGGAAGAGACCTAATTTTGTAAATTTTCTTTGGAAAATTTCAATTTGGGGATTGTTGCAACTAATGCAAGGCGTTCCACGATTAAATGATCATGAGAAAAATCAAGCAAATTTTATCAGCCCCACACTGAGAACCAGGTTGTAAAGTCATGGGGAAAAGTGGTAGAGCATTGAAATTGGCTTCAACTGTCTTAGGCAGAATGGTGACTGAAGCCATGACATTATGGCAAAATTGGAATTTTCTTGTATGTTTGCTTGGTCTACTCACTGAGTATTTCTGATCCAGGCTTTTAAGGGAAAAAGGGACTTTCCCTCTTTCTTTCTCTCTCTCTCTCTTTCTCTCTATGTTGATGTATGAGTTTAAAGTTTTGTGTTACGTGTGTTGAGTTGTGCACTGAATCTCTCTCTCTCTCTGTGTTGATGTATGAGTTGTGTACTGACACTGACTACTACTGCCCACTTGGGTTTGGTAATTTCATTTTGTTTTTTTTACCCTTGGTATGATAAATGACTATGTAGATTATAACTACATTTACTGTTTGCTAAGAAGCTGTTTTCCTTTGCATGTGTCTGTACAGGCTTGCTCCCCTGCTGTGTGTATTGTAGTAAATAAACACCGATCAGACTCTAGTCCCTGATTGTTCCCTTGAGTGAATGAGCCACAACCACCACCACTCAACCACCGACTACACGTGGCTTTCGCCAACAGGATCAGGACAAGAGTAACCCTACAACTACACACAGCAGGATGGACGAACAACAGCTTAACCCTAGATGGTGGGCACCCCCAAAGATGCCTCGCTACTCGGGAGACCCTGCCGACGGACCAGCAGAGGAGTTCATTGAGGAAGCACAACGCGTCCTCAAGGCCTACGCCATGCCAGACAACATGGCAGTGGAATTCATCATCCGCCACCTCCACGGGAAAGCACGCTGCAAAATCCTGAGCGTGCCAGACACAGAAAAGGACAAATCTGACAAGGTGCTGAACATCATCAAAAAAGTGTTTGGGGACAGTAAGCCCCTGACAAACCTGATGTCTATATTCCATGGGAAGCAACAACACCCTGGACAAACCGTCCTTGAATTCTCCCAAGGACTGCGAACGCTAGCAGCACAAATAAATTCTAAAAGAGCAGACAGTGTGCCAGACGAGATGTTGAGGGACAGATTTATCGAGGGGCTGACATCAACGCCTCTAAAACGGGAGCTGAGGCGACAAGTGAGAGGGGATGCTACCATCACCTTTTCGACCACTAGAGAAGAGGCGCTGAGGTGGAGCAGAGAAGAAGATGACCCTCCAGAAAATCCCACCCAGTACCAGCACTTCATCCTCCTAAACCCCAATCAGAACTGGAAGAGCTGAAGAAAGAAATAGCTGCCCTGAAAGACACAGTAAAGACAATGCAGGTGACCATCAAAGGGATGACGGCGCCGAGACCCAGAGACCGCAGGTGACCCAACCCAACTCCCAAGCGTTTCTACTGCGGCAAGCTGGGCCACATCGCGAGAGCCTGCCGCCAGAAGAAACAAGATGAAACAGCCGCAGAATAAAGGGGGGGCGGGAAACTAGCCGCCTCTACTGTGTGCAGCCAAGCAGTGGGGGGCAGACAACAAGGCTGCATATCCTGACCTGATTGGCCGATGCCCAAAAGCACAAGTCACCATTCAAGGTAAGACAGTTGAAGCCTTAATAGATACGGGGAGTGAAGTTAGTACCATTACAGAGTCATGGTATCAGGAAAATCTGGGAAAGTTACCACTCCAAAAGACAAACTGGTTAACTGTAAAAGCAGCAAATGGGCTAGATGTTCCATATGTCGGGTTAGTCAGAGGAAATATGTCAGTTTTTGGGGGAAAGACTGTTGTGCCACCTTTCTGATTGTGAAGGATCCCAACTGACCCATCCACTCAGGTTCGCAAACGGCAAACGCCAGTAGTGATAGGGATGAATGTCCTTGAACAGATCGTTTCACCTCTTCCTGGTGACAAGTCTTCGTGCGATAACTTGCCCGCTTTCTTACAACCGGTTGTCCGCGAAATGCGTTTGCAGAACACATCCACCCGTGGGATTGCGAGAGTTGTTGGAAGAACAAGGGTACCTGCAAATGTGTCATCGCCGTCAAAATTCATACGATCCAACAATCATGTTCGAGACTGATAGCAGAACCCTGTAGCCAACCTCTTCCCGCCGGACTCTATGTCGTTCCAACACTTGTCAGCGCCGATCACTCCGTAAGATATATTAGAGTAGTAAACCTTTCCAATGAAGATGTCACTCTTGCACCAAGGACCCCGATACCAGTCCTACATGCTGTCGAGTCCATAGAGTCTGGAAAAACAGTACAGGTTGAAGTCACTTCAGAGGCCATGTTCATCCAAGAAAAGTCAGCTGCTGAGGTAGTCCAGAAGGAGAGAAAAGATCTTAGCGCTTGCTTAGAAGGGTTCACTGGAAGCGTGAAACAGAAGGAACAGGTTTTAGAACTTCTGACTCGGTACCAACATGTGATCAGCACCAAAGATTCCGACTTAGGATATACAAGTCTGGAAAGGCACAAGATTCGCATGACTGATGATGTTCCAGTCACTCAAGCATACCGTTCAATCCCACCGCGAGATTTCCAAGAAGTTCAAGACCACATCCAGGAACTGATTGGAAAAGGTGTTGTGAAAGAGAGCCACAGTCCGTATGCCGCGCCCATAGTCGTAGTAAGAAAGAAGGATGGCAAGATACGTCTCTGCGTAGACTACCGGAAGCTCAACAACAAAACTATTAAGGATGCATATCCACTGCCCAGGATCCAAGAAAGCTTTGACGCTCTTGTTGGAGCCCAGTTCTTTTCGACACTTGACTTGGCTAGTGGCTATCACCAGATTGCCATGGATCCTGAGGATCAAGAGAAGACTGCATTCACAACACCATTTGGACTGTTTGAGTACACCAGGATGCCTTTCGGATTGTCGGGTGCCCCTGCTACTTTCCAGCGTCTGATGAACTCTGTCATGTCCGACTTCCTTTTCAACTTCCTTCTGGTCTACCTGGATGATTTAATGGTTTTCTCAAAGACCTTTGGAGAGCATCTCTCTCACCTAGAAGAGGTTCTGAAGAAAATTGGAGACACTGGTTTAAAGATCAAGCTCGAAAAGTGTCAGTTGTTGAAAGAGAAAGTGAACTATCTGGGACATACCATCTCTGCCCAAGGAGTTTGCTGTCAGGAAGAGAAAACAGAAGCTGTGCAGAAGTGGCTTTCCCCAACCACAGTGAGGGAGCTCCAATCATTCTTGGGTTTCATGGCATACTACAGGCGGTATGTCAAGAACTATGCCCGCATCGCAGGACCATTACACACTTTAGTGAATGAGCACTCTGGAGGAAGAAAGGGAAAGAGCTCTTCCATCAAGAAAAGTGGAACCAGGAGCATGAAGATGCATTTGTCCAGCTGAAGCAAGCCCTGATAAGTCCAGAAGTTCTCGCTTTCGCCGACTTCTCCCAGCCCTTTCTCCTTGAAACTAATGCGAGTCATGAGGGTTTGGGAGCTATACTGAGCCAGAAGCAGCCAGATGGGAAGACACGAGTGATAGCCTATGCAAGCCGCCGTCTACAGCCGACAGAGCGAAATGAGGCAAACTACAGTAGCTTTAAACTGGAGATGTTGGCACTGAAATGGGCGGTCACAGAAAAGTTCAGAGGATATCTCCTCGGTGGTCAGTTCACAGTACTTACCGACAACAACCCACTGGCACACTTCAAGTCTTCTAAGTTGGGAGCACTAGAGCAGAGGTGGGCAGCCCAGCTTGCCATGTTTGACTTCAAAGTGCAGTATCGACCTGGCAGAGAGAATAGGGCAGATGCTTTGTCAAGACTGCCATCGAGCACCATCCTCAGCCAAAGTGGATCCCTTGTACCTCCTGAATTAGCTACATGCCAGGAAGTATGGACACGGAACATCCAAGTCACAAAAGAAGAGCCAGCAGAGACACTGAAGGGAACCCGATTACTGCCAGCATTGGGGACAGAGAAGATCAAGAGGCTCCAGAGTGAAGACCAGGTACTGGGCCCAGTATTGGCACATTGGCCTGACAAACCAAGCGGAAAGATCGATCACCAGATGAATGTGCTGTTAAGGCAACGTCACAGGCTACAGATCGTGGACGGCATTCTGTATCGACAAGTAAATGATCCTGACTGGGGGGAACTTCAACAGCTTGTCCTTCCATCATCCCTGCGGCCAGATGTTCTTTTAGAACTTCATGATGAGATGGGTCACCAGGGCGTTGATCGTACCAACAATCTGATCTGACAGCGTGTGTATTGGCCAGGAATGTCGAAAGATATCCAACAGTATGTGGA
The DNA here is from genome assembly GCA_016801955.1 of Conus betulinus. Classification (NCBI taxonomy): domain Eukaryota; kingdom Metazoa; phylum Mollusca; class Gastropoda; order Neogastropoda; family Conidae; genus Conus; species Conus betulinus. The sequence goes on along the minus strand of JADBJO010013898.1, from coordinate 11,488 downwards.
GCAGTGTCCTTGTTGTGTGATGGGTAAGAAACCAGCAGTCAGACCACCCATGGGCCACATCCAAGCCAGCCGCCCACTACAAATCCTGGCGATAGATTTCACAAAGTTGGAAATGGGCCAGCAATGGGAGAGAAAATGTCCTGGTGATGACAGACGTCTTCACAAAGTTCACAGTGGCGGTGCCAACACGAACTCAGGAAGCAAAGACGGTGGCTCAGGTCCTGGCCACAGAGTGGTTCATCAGATACGGCATTCCAGAGAGGATACATAGTGATCAGGGTAGGGACTTTGAGTCTCTGCTCATCAGGGCTCTCTGAGACATGTATGGGATCAGGAAGACACGCACAACACCCTATCATTCACAGGGAAACGGACAGTGCGAGAGGTTCAACAGGACCCTCCATGATCTTTTACAGACCCTCCCGCCTGAACAGAAGAAAAGATGGCCCATGTATCTGCAAGGGGTTGTACAGGCTTACAACAACACAGCCCATTTGACCACAGGGTTTTCACCACATTTTCTTCTGTTTGGCCAAGAACCTTGTCTGCCCATAGACACCTTGCTGGGCCGGCAACAAAGATCGGCTGCAAATGCCCAAGACTGGGTCCGCCAGCATCAAACACGGCTCCTAGAAGCACACAGGCGAGCACAAGACAGACTTGAGAAAACAGCAGAAGGAGTGGTTGAGCTGAAGAGCAAGGATATGTCGCTTACAACTGGGGACCTGTTTACATCAAGAGCCGAGGGGTCGGGAGGAGAAAGATCCAGGACAGATGGCTCCCTGACCTCTATGTAGTAACCACTCAGCCGTTCAAAGGCACTCCAGTCTATGTTGTTCGCCCCTACAAAGGTGCAAGGAGATAACCCTGAACCGGGCAGACATCCTCCCTGCAAAGACCCCACTCCAGTTTCCTGCAGAGAGACGAGAGGATACACAACCTCTTCAGTACAGGTACCGGTGCCCAGAGAGTGACGAAGACAGCGATGACGAGTGGATCTTGATCCCAGGAAATAGCACAACCCCAAACCATTCCACAACCTGCTTCAGTGCTGTGTGGCGGGTGGATCAGATGTCCCTGGAGAGGCACAGCTACCGATTCGCAGAAGTGGCAGGATTGCAGCCAAAGGACCATCTGCGAATAAGTCACATCAGTACCCGGCAGCAGAGAGTGGGTTTGTACCATGACAGTTTTGGTGAGAATGTGTCTGACTATATCAAGGGGCACAACATTTCGAGAAAGAACAAAAAAAATTTCAGTTAAGGGAAGCAAGTGAAGGTTACTTTAGTTAGATAGGCCCACATGGACTTGTTCAAGGTAGTAGTTCTGCTATCATCTCATACAAAGAGATATCAATTATCTGTTCACCCATAACAAATCCCGTCAATGCTCTCCATACTATACTGACTGTACTTTGGGAGAGGAGGCTAACTGTTAGTCTACTCCCAGTGTAAATTCTCTATCATTCATTGTTAATGTAACCCGTTTGGGTCGGAAACTAATTTCAACATTAGCAAAAGAATATATTTGGAAGCAATGGGGACATTGCGTTCAAAAGCAAGGGTGTGTGTTATAGGGTGCGTACAAGAGTAAAGTTACACCGGCCATGCGTATAGCCACAAAACCGGAAGTCGTGTCCGTGCCTGAACAAAAAAGCCTTGTCGAACGGAAACCGGGGCATTTTGAAGCCTGGCATAGACACGACGACATCAGAGAGGCCACACACAGTGCCTTAAATGGTTAGTAAGTTGTATGGAATTGTAGACTTTGAAAAGTTTTTTTTCTTTGATCGATCTTCGAACACTTTACCCTGAATGTTTTGTACAAGTTGCAGTTTTGTGGGTGCAAACCTTTCAAGCTTCTAAGTTTCGGAATTGCCACATGCTAGCCTTGCTACCCAAACTCTTTGTTTTCAAGCCTTCAGTTCTGAACTGCCATGTGCTAGCCTTGCTGCTCACTCTTTGTTTTTCTCATCATTACCATCTCTGCATTGGAAGGGAGATGTAAAATTATCCAGCCATCTAAAGGATTGGGTGGACTAATGTACTTGCGAATTTATTGTTGAAAGACTTAAGTAACATTTGACAAAGGTATGGGACCGGGCAGAACTTTCGTCAGCAGATTTTGCAACATTGTTGTACATGGTTGACGTCAAAATTTTCTAGGCCGGGAGAAATGTCTAAAGTGGATTCTTCACTAAAGAGTGAACTAATTTTTTCTCTGTGTTCCAGTCAACCTTGAACATTGAGTTTTCTTCCTTTTTTGTTCTTTCATTCTTGTGTAGTTTGTGTGCTGGAATAATGATTAGGGTGATACTTCAGCATAATCACTAAGTCACACTGTAGCTAGTTAAGCAAGAATTCTTATCCACAAGATCTTTTGAAGGTAGCTTTTGTCCCAAATTTAATATTCTAAATGGTTAATCGCAAAAGTATACAGCTTCAGATTTAACTGATACATGGCTCAGTATGGTAATAAACTGTGGTAAATAATTGAATTCATTTTTGTTAGTAGTGTTAATAATTTTTGCTTGGGAAATTGATCTAATCCTGGCTGGGAAGAGAGACGTAATTTTGTAAATTTTCTTTGGAAAATTTCAATTGGGGGATGTTGCAATTAATGCAAGGCGTTCACGACGATTAAATGATCATGAGAAAATCAAGCAAATTTTATCAGCCCCACACTGAGAACCAGGTTGTAAAGTCATGGGGAAAAGTGGTAGAGCATTGAAATTGGCTTCAACTGTCTTAGGCAGAATGGTGACTGAAGCCATGACATTATGGCAAAATTGGAATTTTCTTGTATGTTTGCTTGGTCTACTCACTGAGTATTTCTGATCCAGGCTTTTAAGGGAAAAAGGGACTTTCCCTCTTTCTTTCTCTCTCTCTTTCTCTCTCTGTTGATGTATGAGTTTAAAGTTTTGTGTTACGTGTGTTGAGTTGTGCACTGAATCTCTCTCTCTCTCTGTGTTGATGTATGAGTTGTGTACTGACAACTACTGCCCACTTGGGTTTGGTAATTTCATTTTGTTTTTTTTACCCTTGGTATGATAAATGACTATGTAGATTATAAATTCGTAAAGAAAGAAAATGAATTGGATAGGTATGCGCAAGCCCAGTATCCATTGTAAAATGTAGGTAATTTGATTTTGACAACTATTGTCTCCTACATTTACTGTTTGCTAAGAAGCTGTTTTCCTTTGCATGTGTCTGTACAGGCTTGCTCCCCTGCTGTGTGTATTGTAGTAAATAACACTGATCAGACTCTAGTCTCTGATTGTTCCCTTGAGTGAATGAGCCACAACCACCACCACCACTCGACCACTGACTACAAATTGAAAAAGAAAAACTAGAATCCAAGGAGGAAAAAATTCTGTAGTTATCAATCATTGGAAATCTGGAAGAAGAAGAAGAAGAAGAAGAAGAAGAAGAAGAAGAAAAGAAGAAGAGGAAGAATAGAAGAAGAAGAAAGAGGAGGAGGAGGAGGAGAAGGAAGAGGAGGAGGAGAAGATGATGAAAAAAGAAGAAGATGATGATGATATATGATGATGATAATGATGACGACGATGACAATGACGACGACAACGATGACAACAACAACGATGACTATGATGATTTGACAAAGACGACAACGATAACGACGACGACGATGACGATGGTGATGATATTGATGATGTTGCTAACAACAACAACAATGTTAAATGCCTGACTGACCTGACAGGGGGGCAGGATGGCATTGATGACGTGATAGGCCACCATGCCAGGCCCATCATCATGAGGCTTCATGAAGAACAGGAGGTTGGTCATCCCCAGCAAGGGAAGCAACACTACGGTAGCTTTGATGGTCTTTCTGCAGCAAGGAACAAGACCCTCATCATCATCATCATCATCAGGCAGGGGCAGATCAGTCAGTTAGTAAAGAATGTGCGGAGGGTGCAAGGGGGTGTACTGGGAAGTTCCAAGGCTAAAGCAAGGGCGCAAAGCATCTG
>JADBJO010013897.1:37500-50262 GCA_016801955.1 Conus betulinus | reverse complement strand
CTGTTGCCTGATCGTTCAACGACGATCTGTAACGGGAAAGGAACGTTCACTGTCCCGGATTTGAAGGTTTGTTTGTGTCATTCTGTCCGCAGATTGGTCGAATTGCAGCCTGACCTCTGGCCTTGACCCTGTCACAGCCAATCAGAGCAGTATGGGTTACCCCTGACTTTGAAGCAGTTCACACCTGAGCTGGTGTCTGTCATAGGTATGATTTGAGTGTGTAGTGTGTTGTGTTAGTGTGACTGATTGTGTTGTGTCCGTTATCAGTTGGTCTGATTATGTGGTGTGTGATGCCAGTATAATTGTTACCGAGTGTCGTGTTGTGTATGAAACTTTGTGTGTCTGTGTTATGCAAATAATACAACTCACCTGCATGTCGTGTGTGTGTGTGTGTGTGTGTGTGTGTGTGTGTGTGTGTGTGTGTGTGTGTGTGTGTGTGTGTGTGTGTTGTGTCTTTCCTATAACATCAACAGTCACCGCTTTCTACCTCTGTGGACATTGGTGCTCCTGGTTTCACGTCTCAGTTCACTTACACATTATACTGCATCACATAACATCACATTGTGGCACATCATAGCACATCACATCGCATCGCATTGCATTACAATCACATCACATTACACTACACTACTGTCCATGTATAAGAGCAGTGTCGGCAGCCGTGTGATGTCTGTAGATTGTTCTGTGCTTGGTCATCATCAGTGATCGCTCATACAGTACAGCACAGCACAGTACAGTACAGTACCGTATTATACAATGCAGTACAGTGCAGTACAATACAATACAGTACAGCACATCACAATACAGCACAGCACAGCACAGCCCAGTACAACACAACACAGTACAGTACAGTACATCACAGCACAGTACAATACAGTACAGCACAGCACAGCAGAGGACAGTACAGCACAGTACAGTACAGTACAACACTGTACAGTACAGCACAGCACAGTACAGTACAGTACGGTACGGTACATCACAGCACAGCACAGCACAGGATAGTACAGAACAGCACAGTACAACACAGCACAGTACAGCACAGCACAATAAATGGTGTGTTGTCCAGATCAGAAAACAATATCAGCAGCCGTCATGTCATCTTCAGATAGAGTTTGAGTCATCCTCAGTGTTCACTGATGACATTACATTGCATTACATTCCATTGCATTTACATTACATTACATTACATTACATTACATTACAATAAAAGGTTGTTCTTTTCTGGGTCTGGGATCAGTGTCAGCAGCCACCATGTCGTCTTTAGACGCTGCTTGGGCCATTCCATTCCTAGGTTCAATCAATCATTACTTTAGGTTACATTACATTACAATTCATTACATTACATCACATTACACTGTGTGTTTTCCCTGACTGGGAGCAGTGTCACCAGCTGTCAAGTCGCCTTTACAAAGTGTTGGCATCATTCTCCATGATCATCACACGTCGCATGACGTCACGTTACGTAACCTTATGTTACACTGCGTTGCGTTACATGACGTATTTTCCCTGGCCTGAAAGCAGTGTCAGCTGCCGCCGCCAAGTCGTCTTTAGACTAAGTTACATTGCGTCACGTTATCGTACGTTACGTTACATGGTGTGTTTTCCTGGTTTAGATGCAGGTTCCTGGCAGACTGTAGGTCACAGTATTGTCGTGTTGTAGACATTGAAGGAGCTTACATAAGCTGCAGCACGACAGGAGGAGAGGGAAGGGAATGAGGCTAACTACAGTCAACTATTTTTGCAACAGACTGGCTCTAGAATTCCCTGGGACTTTACTTGACCTTGCTGCTCTGTCTTGGCATTCCATTCGGCGACACGACCTCACAGAAAAATGATCTATTTGCAAAGTGAGGCGACTGTGGGCGGAAATCCAATCAAATTTGAAAAAAATATTGCTAAAATTCCGAAAAAAAACAAACAAACAAAAAAAAAAAAAAAAAAAAACCCGTTGATAAACGAATCACAAGACAAAACACGACGCATTTCGACCTCTTATGTCTTCTTCAGGCAGCATACACAACACTCAGGACAACGAAATGAACGATCAATCACTTATCTTCATCCAATTCGGAGAAAGATAGGCATTGATGAAGATTATTCCAGCACTAATTGTCTTGTCCCACATTGTCTTGTTTTCTTCTGTAGTTGTTTTGCTTTGTGATTGTGCTGCCTCTGCTCTTTGTTTATGAATTTGTTTGTCAAAGGAATCAATTTTGATGAAATGACAGTTTTCACATGGTCTTCGCGGTCGGCTAAGCTGAAAGCAACATGAATAGATTTGCTTTGTTTTTTTTTATGTTGTCCTGTGTTTTGATTCGTTGGTGCTTCTTTTGCTTCAATACTATAACGTTCTATGCAGTCTTGTTTAGTTGTATAACTGTAATTCTCTGTGATTGTGCTTTCTCGTATTTGTTTCCTTGTGTATTTGCTTTGCTTTGTATTTTGGTGCCCTGTGTTTTGTTTCATTGTGTGCTTGTTTCGCTTCATGCTTTTACTCAGTTCCATGTTTCGTTCCATTGCGTCCTCAAAGTTGACTAAGGTTGTCCCACCTTGTCTCGTTTCTTTGGGTACTTGGATTGTTTGTGTTTATGTTGTCTGTTTTCTTGTGTATCCTTGTTCTACTTGTGATTATGTCGTCCCGTGTTTTGTTTTATTGTGTACTAGTTTTGCTATGCAGAACTGTGGTTTGCTGTATAGTGTCGTGCTGTGTCTCTTTGATCCTTCAGCAACATACTCACTCACGTGAGCTAAGTATCAGCATTTGTATATTGAACTTGACTCGTCAGACGATCTGTCGGTGATAACGACAATGACAACAGCGAAACGTTGATCACGTGTACTAATTACGTGTGGTAGCATTTAAATGTTTAATACGACAAATACATCGATCGATCACTCAGTGGCAACAAATGACAGCCAAGTGGTGATCACGTGTACTAGATATGTGTGGTAGCATTTACATGGTTGATACGACAACTGCATCGATCACTCAGTGGCAACAATGACAGCCAGACGTTGCTCATGTGCATGCAAGCCTTGTGCCTCCCACATGACTGAGGGAAACGTAGTTCACTGGATCAAGCACCCAGCTGGGAATCCAGGGAACCGTGAGTCCGTCGCTTGTTCAAATGTTGTTGTGCATGTTTTTCTCTTTTTTTAACACTGAAATGTTGATCAGTCAACATTGTGTCATGTGTGTAGCTTAAGTGAAGCGGTGCACTTTTTACCATATAAAGCAAACATTCTGACATGGTGAAAATTGAAAGTTAGAATCTAAAACCGATAGTGAATCTTTTGGCCCCTCATTTAGTCACATTATCGTGTGTACTTGTGGGTGCTTTCAAGCAAACTGAAGATAACGAAGGAGGGGACTTCTACATTTCTTGTCTTAACAACTTTGGGACAGTAAGATTTCTAAACAATCCATGTTCCACTTATGCAGTGTGTCATCATAATAACTCCAGTAGCTAGCCTACGTCAGTGACAACTCTTGCCGCATCCTTTACATGATCACGTCCACTGTTAAAATCAGTACTTAGATGATGTCATTGTCATCGGTGGTAAACTATGCCCTTAGCGATCCTTTTTGTTGTTTCTGGAAAAGGCCAAAAAACCCAAATATTAAGTTTCGAAATTCTGCTCTGAATTTGCTGCCAGTTAAACAATAGAGGTAGAAGTTGACTGCACTGTTGGAGTAGGCCAGGACATTGCTGACTGCAAGGAAAACTTTGTTTTGTCCATACTCAATTGGGTCATCAGAATCAACATAATGGTACGTGAGGTCATGTACTTGGAGAGGGGCTGTTAGGACAAAAAAAGCAGTGCATGTAGCAATCAAGGTGACAGTCAGTGAAGACACTTTCCGTTGCCCGGATTCCTGGCTGGTTTGTTGCATAGTAAGCTTTTTGTTCATTCTGACCGATCTGACCATTGACCAGAGAAGAGCACTGTTGCTGACCACCAACACCGTGAAAGGTACAAAACAACGTTCAGTCATGGCTATCCAATCCCAAACCGTGTCAATAAACCATGGTACATTTCTGATACAGCATGATGACAGCATCTGCCAGAACAAAGGCTTGTATTAATATCATACCCATAGAGAAAGTGACAGTTGATTAGAGCGATGGCGACTACCATTACACCAGCAGTAGCTCGCGACATTTTCTTCGTCCACACAGCATTGACACGATGTGGCCACAGCACAGAAGCTGCCCTGAGCATGGTCAGTGCCACCAGCATCCACGGAGATAACACTGTCGTCGTGTATAGTATCATGACAGAAATCTTACACAGCCAGGAATTCAGCTCATGAAAGTAGGGCACACCAAATTCTCTGTGGAGCAAAACATTTAAAGGGCCAACAATCAACAACCTGGTCAGACCAGGCCAGAACTTGGAAGAAAACACCAGAAGTGGACGCAGGGAGACGAAACATGATCAGAGTGATCATGAAATTTCCGAAAATGCCAAACAGAAGCACGGTAGAATTCCCAATGGTCCAGATCAGGTCAACAGCTTTGGCATATGGTTTGTAATGCTCATGCCAAACATCCCTGTTCGAAGGGCCAGAAGTTATCATCGTACTGTTCACTTTGAAGTTCATAGCAGGTGCTTAGTTGGGTTCTGGTGTCTTATTGTATTTGAGATTGTTCGTTATCATTCTTCGAGATTCAACAATATTGTTTTCTTCCAGTGGGAAGAATTGAGTATCTCCCCCCCCCCCCACACACACACACGCACGGACGCACGCATTCACGCATGGATACACACACACACACACACACACACACACACACACACACACACACACACACACACACACACACACACACAGAGGAGGGGGGGGGGGAGGAGAGAAAAAAAAACCACCACACACACACACGCACGCACCAACGCGCGCACACACCAAAGCCATCGAAATTAGAATGTAAAACCACCTGTTGGTATCGTGGTTAGTATAGTAGGTTGCCTTTTTATTGTCACATTGTCTGGTGATAAAAGTTATATGGTATATGGACCTACCCATTCATGGTAACACTATCAATACTGAACGTGAATACGAGGCGGCAGCGAAAGATTTCCATCTGTCACAGCCATATATATATATGCCTTGTCTATGTCAATTTCAAATTTTACTGGATGTTAGAGGAGGGGGGGGGGGGGGGGGGGGGGTACGGATGCGCTTATTTTTTATTCATAAACAAACTATTGCCCTTCATGAAGAGTTCTAATGGAACGATCATTCACATCGTATTACCAGTCCAACTGATCCAACTTCATTACATTAAACATGAACACATCGCAGCTTGAACGCTTTGTATAGATAAAAAGACGAGTTTCTAGTTTTTCTTTCATTATTTGATGCTAGAAGTAAACAATCTGAAACGATTTGGATGTTTATAGTACTTAAAAAGCATGTAAAGTTCTCTTACATCAGTCAGTATAGGACAGCACAGAACATGATGCACTTCGTCTTCTTTCATTTCTTTACATAAAGGACAAATGAGAATCAACAGAGGTGTGTCATTTGTATCAAAATCTATGAAACGGTTGTACGTGCCTGTCAAATAATTTCAGATATGTAGCAAGAAAATAACACTTTAACTTTTTAAAGTATACATTTCAAAACATGTTTGTCTCTGCTGGCAGGTTTTGATTTTAAAACAGTAAAAGTCAGCCTTTTTAAGAGATACATACCTTAATGTTTACAAACTTTAACAACGGGCATACGATTTCCAGTCAGTCTGACATTCACACGCTATAAGTGTTCATCTTTTCTAAATACAACTACATAATTTTTATTCATATTAACGTTTACGTGGAATGTTGATGTTATCCTATGTAGAGTGTTTAATAGTGTATTTAACTCTATGACTGTTTCTGACAGGAAGGCTACTGAATTTACCGTAGGTAATACAAATAATTCAAAACAATTATACGTAAATGTTGCAGTATACATTTCATTCTCCAAAAAGTGGAAAATGGAATGGAGAGCCCTGCTTGGTAAGAAATAATGCGCAACCTTCCACTGGAGAGACTCGTACATATGTACTGCAGGGACACACAGGTGTCAAAGGAAATGAGACACACTGGCAGTCATAACAACTGGATTATAGCTAAGGTAAAGCTGAAGGTTGACGGTTAAAACTGCTTTTATATCATAGGTACACGTGATCAGTGGTTGAGTAGCCCCTTCCAAACTCCTCTTTATACTCCCCTGCGATGTAATACAGCTCAATCTTGATTTTTGTTTTCAACCACTGAACTATAAAGTTTACTGCTTGTATAGCATTATGATATCCGTCTGTAGTACAAGAATCCTCAACATCTACATTTTAGATAAACGTTATATATGTTTTCTGCACAGTTATCTGGGATGATTCCCTTATCAAACACATTATCAAACAAAGAGACAAACAGAGTTTTGAACGCTTTTTCATGAATCAGTATATAAAAGAATCATTGACACGAGTGTGTGTGTGTGTGTGTGTGTGTGTGTGTGTGTGTGTGTGTGTGTGTGTGTGTGCTTGCGTGTTTCTTTTCTTTATGCTCAACCGTAGCACTTTGACACTTATTTTACATTCAAGCTGAAATAAGACGAATAATATTTAAACCAGTCCATCCAGGATACATTTCTCCTATGTCAGTTTTTGTGTTAATTTTAATATCACCAGTGATTAGAAATGCAAGTTGCGCATCGAGTTCGCTTCACTTCATTCTGTCATATTTTAGCTGTATGAATATATTTTGTTTTAGATGCCTTCAACTCATGGATTGAGCATTTCCGCATTCGTTATTAAATCAAATCTCTGTATCCAATTACTGGACATAACCGGTTTACAATATCACTCTGTCGAAACGGATTCGAACTTATACCTTCAAAACTTAAATCTTGTATTGTCAGTAAACTTGCGTAATACAGATAACAACACTTTCAGTCTTTTAAACGTATTGAACATGCCCAAGACAGATAATTTCAAACCGTGTGTTTCTAAAGATAGAAATGTATAATATGGAACAGTAAAATAGTGTCAGTACTCTAAACCTGGTCAAACTTCTCTTTTAAGTGCATAGGTCTTTTATACACGGTTAAAGAACTTTCGTTACACAAAATTATAAAGACTGTGTCAGTCTTTGAAACTAGTGAACGTACCCAATACAGATCACAGTAGACTTTACCTGTTCCTACAAAGAAGAAATCTTGTATGATAGGAAACAACAAAAAACTGTATAAGTCTTCTAGGACTGGCCAGTTTTCTCTGTGAGGAATATTTAAACATGCGTCGGTCTTCTAACGACTGCCAACTTGCACTTAAACCTGTGTCAGTCAAGTCAAGTCAAGTCAAGTCAAGTCAGAGAAGTCTAGAACACTACTATCTCCAAAGAGAAATTAAGAATGGCCTTGAAAACATGACGATGGATCTACATTTAACAAATCACACCCACCCATTCACTCCCACACATCCACCCACACACAGAGATAATAACACACACACACACACACGTATGTGTGTGTGTGTGTGTGTGTGTGTGTGTGTGTGTGTATGTGTGTGTGTGTGTGCGCGCGTGTGTGTGGTATATATATTCCTATCAGTGAGTAGAATAAAAAGAAACACAAAAAACCACCTGACAAGCACGTGTAACACGTGAAATAAAACAGCAAGCTATATAATTATAATACTGACAGCACAAGCCTCCCACATCCTGACGACTGCACATGCCAAGAAACAGACCTGTTGATGTTTTAAGCTTGTCTGCACAGACACAATCAGCCGTGTCTCTCTGATGAGTCCGATCCAGTGGACGAAAGGCCTCGGAGCAGGCGATACATGATATAGATCTGTTTTCGAGAGGGATCGTGATAGTTTCCTCATGCAGCTAGTGAAGGGTTTTCATATTTATGATATACATTTTCCCATTTACTTCATCTTCAATTTTTTTGTCTCTCAATTTCAAATCTTTGCCAAGTCATTACTATAATGATGGAAGAATTGTTAAACCTGCACTTGTTTTTTTTGGTCCCACTGCTTAATTGTTCAGCATTATATTGTTTGGTCAATCAGTGAGTGATTGCATCTCTTACGAGATCCCAAAGAGGAAGGTTGTTCTGCACAATTCTTAGCTGCTGACAATGCTGGGTTATTGAACAGCAGAGTTTGACCACTCAGACTGTTCCATATGTTTTGATCTCCCTTGCATCCTTAAACGGATCCTCAAGCATAGGCTCAAAGATTGTCCCTCACATTTTTATACTGTTTGCGTAATATTTTTTAGTTTTCAACAACTTTTTTTCCTCTCCACACTTTCGTTTTATTTAATTCTACTACCTTTCGCTGGCTGCTTTGGGGGTGCTGTTGGATTCTTTTTCGAGCCCTTGGCGGTCGGAACACCTCAGAATTATGGACTGTGGTGTGTCTCTATCTGACGCCAAAAGCACAGACACAATCAGCCGTGTCTCCCTGATGAGTCCGATCCAGTGGACGAAAGGCCTCGGAGCAGGCGATACATGATATAGATCTGTTTTCGAGAGGGATCGTCATAGTTTCCTCATGCAGCTAGTAAAGGATTTTCATATTTATGATATACATTTTCCCATTTACTTCATCTTCAATTTTTTTTCTCTCAATTTCAAATCTTTGCCAAGTCATTACTATAATGATGGAAAAATTGTTAACCTGCACTTGTTTTCCCCCACTGCTTAATTGTTCAGCAATATATATATATATATATTTATACAATGAAACAATAAATTCCAAGGATAAGTACCGAGCACCGTTCCAGCAACTTACAGAGCAGCTAGGTGTTGCAATGACTGCAAGAAATATTGAATTATAAACAAAGCTTGCTCTTATGTCTCAGATTGTAGAAATAGGGGGGTGGTAAGCCTTCATATCTGCAGTGGTAGATGATTCTGCCTAACTGACAGTATTTCGAAATACGGTATCTGACCAGGAGTTATATGTTAGTGAGCTTTCTCCCCATTGGAGATGGTCTCCCTCTTTGGAGACTATAAGCTTGCTGAAGGTTCATTTTGAGAAGCATTTATTTATTCCCCATTCACCACTCAAGCACATACTGTCAGTTAGGCAGAATAATCTACCACTGCAGATATGAAGGCTTACCACCCCCCTATTTCTACAATCTGAGACATAAGAGCAATTTTTGTTTATAATTCATATATATATATATATATATATATATATATAAAAAATATGAAACAAAACTTGCTTTTATGTCTTAGAGTGAAGAAATAGGGGGAAGATAAGCATTCATATCTGCAGTGGCAGTTGAGCTTGGGAGGGTGAGTGAAGTGGGGAATAATAATAAGCATTCTTCTCTGCAATGAGTTTCTCAGCAAACTAGTCTCCAAGTATCTCCAAAGGGGTGAGCTGGGTAACTTCATTCCTCTGCCTTTGAGATTTTAAGAAGAAATAGGAATAAATAAAAGGCTCAAATATAGTGTCAGCAAAAAAAAAAACATAGACTGCCTTTTCGATTTTAGAAGAATGCTATCCCAGAAAAAGGCTGGTGTGCAATACATAGTATGTTTGGTGAGTTTTTCAAAAAAAAAAAACAACCAAAGGTGCACCCAAGAAGCAAAAGAAAATCATGAAAAAAAACAAAACAAGCGACATTTTCTAGTGAAAAAAAAAAAAAAAAAAAAATATATATATATATATATATATGTCCTTAAATGGGATAATGTTTTTTTAGTTTTTCAGCAACTTTTTTTCTCTCCACACTTTCGTTTTATTTTTCTACCTTTCGCTGGCTGTTTTCGGGGTGCTGTTGGATTCTTTTCTGAACCCTTGGTGGTGAGAATCCCACAGAATTACGGACTGTGGTGTGTCTCTATTTGACGCCAAGAGCACAAACACAATCAGCCGTGTCTCCCTCATGAGTCCAACCCAGTGGACGAAAGGCCTAGGAGCAGGCAGTACATATAAATCTGCCTTTGAGTGGAATTGTGATGGTTCCCTCATGCAGCTAGTGAAGGGTTTTCATGTGTTAAAACATATATTTTTCCCATTTCTTTATCTTCAAACTTTTTTTTTTCAAATCTTTGCCAAGTCATTATTATAATGATGGAAGAATTGCTAACCTGCAATTGTTTTCCCCCTCTACTGAATTGTTCAGCATTATACACACACACACACACACACACACACACACACACACACATACACACACACACACACACACACACACACACACACACACACACACACATATATATATATATATATATATATATATATATATATATATATATATATATACAAGCAAGCTTTTTTTGAAAGAACATGAAAAATGTTGGCGGCAATGTTCACAGCTTTTTGTGTTACACGACATTCATTAAATTCATCTGACTATTTTTGTTTTTTGTCACTAAAAGTCTTTTGTAAGGTGACAAGCTTGCACTCTACAGAACTATCAAAACCCAGCGTCATAAAGTAGTAACTTTGCTCTATACGAAACTATTAAAACTCAGCCTTTAAAGTAGTAATCTTGCACGATACCAAACTATTAAAACCCATCTTTTTAAATTAGTAGCCTTGCTCAAAATGAAACTATTAAAACCCAGCCTTTTTAAGGAGTAAGCTTGCACTAAATCAACTATCAAACTGGCACAATATTCAATAGTTCTGTATAGTGCAAAACAGTTTTCAGATCTCTTTGTATTGAGCTATATGAAACAACTAAAACCTCTGTCAGTTTTCAAAATATGGTGATCTTGCAACATGCATGGAATTATGACAATTCTGTCCGTCTCCTAAAGTGAGTAAGCTTGCTCTATATGCAAGTCACCCAGATTGTCTGTTAGAAACCGATCAAGTCGGACGATGCAATGTCTTTACATCAGGATGCAAACTTAGCCCAATACAGACTGTGAGGGGCAGTGACGATGGTCAGGCGCTCTAAACAAAGGCGTCATGTACCATCTGTAGAAGGCATGATATCACAAGACTGATCCCAAACACTCCCAAACAGCATGTACCTGGTATTACAACCTTGCACTAGATATAAGCTGTAAATAAGCTCAGTAAAAGAATGTGTAATGGCAGGATTATAATTATTGATTCGAGAAAGCGTTGAAAGCTCTCTCTCTCTCTCTCTCTCTCTCTTCTCTCTCTCTCTCTCTCTCTCTCTTGTTTGGAATGAAAATGATAAAGATCACTTTACAGACACGATGTGTTCATCTGAGATCCAGCAGAGAGTCGAAATGGCTATCAGGCTAATTGATGTAAATATAAATGACGCGATCAGTACTTTTAATTCTTGTTTAAAAGATGCTGCAAAATGTATGACAAAGCGGATAAATGTAAATAGTCGTAGGGAATGTGATGATTGGTATGACACTGAGTGTCGCCAAAGTAAAAAAAACGCTAAAAGATTAATAAGTAAGTCAAATCGTAGTAAACGTTCAACGGATCGAGTTTTGTATTGTAATGCTAGGCGGGAATACAAACAACTTTTGAAAACGAAAGAAAGGGATTTTATCAGAGCATTGTTAGGAAAATTAGTAGCGTCTGTAAATTCTCAGAAAGATTTCTGGAACACCGTACAGAAGATTAGAGGTGGTAAGAAACAAGCTTTAAATAATATTACTCTGGAGAACTGGTTTGAACATTTTAAAGGACTGCTTGAAAGAAATGAAGATGTTGATAATTTATTAGTACAACCATGTAGTGATGGCGAAAGTGCTGGCAACGATAGTGATAACTCTCCTTTAAAATCGTCCAATCTCAAATGAAGAAATTCTGTTGGCATTAAGAAAATTTAGAAATAGCAAAGCTGCAGGTCCTGATGGGATAATTGGAGAGATAGTTAAATATGCTTGCAAATCTGAACTGGTTGTTTGTTTTCTAAAGAATTTCTTTTAATGCTTTGTTTGGCAGGAGTCTTTTGCCAGAAAATTTGGTCGGAGTCAATTATCCTTCCATTGTATAAAAAAAAACTGATGCTAATAATTCAGTTATCAAGGAATATCTTTGAGCAATATATGCAGTAAATGATATAGCACTGTCCTTAATAGAAGACTCAGGAATGGGTAGAAAAAAATATAACTTAACTAGTGAATTTCAAGCAGGGTTTAAACAGAATTATTCAACAGTTGATCTATGTTCACTTTGACGTCGTTTGTTGAAAAACAGTTTGGATTGAATTGTAAATTATATGTAGCCACTATAGATTTTGAGAAAGCCTTTGATTCTGTATATAGAAGAATCCTTTGGCCGATTTTGCTCAAGAATGGTGTTCGTGGTAAATTATATAAGTCCATTATCAGCATGTATGACTCTGTAAAAGCAAGACAGCGATGTCGAGGATCTCTTACAGATTATATATACTGTACATCCGGGGCAAAACAAAGGGATGTTTGCAGCCCTATTTTGTTCTCATTATTCATTAATGAATTAACGTTGGAAGTGATTAATTCTGGAAGACATAGCGTGCAATTTGTAAATAATGTCTTAGAAATATTCATTCTGCTATTAGCTGATGATGTGGTATTGTTATCTGAAACTATTGTTGTCTGCAAACACAGCTGAACAGTCTAGAAAGAGCTGCTGTATCACTTCAATTAAATGTAAACATGACAAAAAGCAGCATAGTAGTCTTTAGAAAAAGGAGGTTATCTTGCTGCTAGGGAAAGATGGAGTTATAACGGAAATATCATGCCAGTTGTAAATGTTTACAGATATTTGGTTATATTCTTTTCAACACGCCTGAACTTTACATTTACTTGTAAAGATCTTG
>JADBJO010013897.1:0-35000 GCA_016801955.1 Conus betulinus | reverse complement strand
GCGAGGGGGGGGGGGGGGTGGGGTGTGTGTGTGTGTTGTGGGGGGGGGTCCCCCCCCCCCCCCCCCCCCCCCCCCCCCCCCCCCTGGGAGCGTGGCGGTCGGTGGTGTTGGTGTGTGGTGTGGCTGTGGTGTGAGTGGGTGGGGTGTTAGAGACACCTTAGGCTCGTGTGTTGGGTGGGGTGGGGTGGTGTGCGTGTGGGTGTTTGAAGGGTGTTCCCCCCCCCACAGAGAGAAAGAAGGACAGAGAGAGAAAACAGGGTTTTAGATTGTCTATGAATGACATTTTTTTCAATAAGTGTGCGAAGCTAAGAGAAACATTATACAATAAAATGAACAACATTTAATGTTCTGATTCTTTCCGGTTTTGCACGTGTCTAGTTTGACAAGCTAAGCAATGTGATATTATAGTGACGGTCTTATTTCCAGTCAAAACAAAATCAATGTATTGTAACACTGCAGGGGCTAAATGAAAACACTACAGCACAGTGTAACCACTGAAAAGAAGAAAGAAGGAAGAGAAAGGGAAAGGAAAGGCAAAAGGAGTGGAATGCAACAGACGTTCTAAAATAAAAAAAAGCTGGTGAATATAAAACTTGCTTCAAAATAACAATTTGCATTATGCTGCATCCCATTTATGATATAACGGAAGTGAGTTACAATGCAACAAGTTTCTGTTTAATTTCTAATCAAACACAGGATTTCGATACACAGATTATAAGCAAAAGTTCTCTCTTCTTCTTCAACACTCCTTATTCATTCTTGTAACGTAAGATACTTTGAAAATCGGAACATAATGAAGGAAGGAAAAGATGTACAGAATGATAGCATTGCTACTACATGAATTATACCTTGCTACATACATTAAAGCATCTAATTGCTACTAATATATGCTGAAATACATTGTACACTGACTGATAAGCATCTAATTCAATATTTCTAAACCACGTTGCAGTGCCAGTACATACTACCTTACTGATTCTGAACACGTTTCAGGAAATGCAACCCAAGGAAAATTACGCTCATCCTGCATATGGTTCGCGCGAACCATACTCCAACTTGCAATCAGATTTAGGTACATCGGAAAACAAAAATACTTTGCTGTTTGTTTATTTTGTTTTGTTTTTGTATTGTACTTATATTTCAACTGCTAGTCTATGTGTGATATGTATGTATAGATGGGGTATTTTGATTTTCTCCAGTTTCAATTAAACTGTTCAGCAATGCTGGCTTTGAGAACTTTAGCCATATTGAAACTTACATGTGTAACACATTTGTTGAATAGCCATCATTCTCAACATGCAAACTATGAATCTTGATTATGTAAAACAAACAAACAAACAAAACGAACAAACAAACAAACAAACAAACAAACAAATGAACAAACAAAAATCCTATTAGATGATCGAAACAACTCGGGGTTTTTTATTCAGTGAACTCATCCTCCAGCTGCTAAAACGTGTGTCCTAAATGTCATCCAGTTCTGGTCAGCTGTAGCCTGATCGTTCAACGACGATCTGTAACGGGAAATGAACGTTCACTGTCCAGGATTTGAAGGTTTGTTTGTGTCATTCTGTCCGCAGATTGGTCGAATTGCAGCCTGACCTCTGGCCTTAACCCCGTCACAGCCAATCAGAGCAGTATGGTGTTACCCCTGACTTTGAAGCAGTTCACGCCTGAGCTGGTGTCTGTCATAGGTATGATTTGAGTGTGTGGTGTGTTGTGTGTTAGTGTGACTGATTCTGTTGTGTCCGTTATCAGTTTGGTCTGATTATGTGGTGTGTGATGCCAGTGTAATTGTTACTGAGTGTCGTGTTGTGTATGAAACTTTGTGTGTCTGTGTTATGCAAATAATACAACTCACCTGCATGTCGTGTGTGTGTGTGTGTGTGTGTGTGTGTGTGTGTGTGTGTGTGTGTGTGTGTGTGTGTGTATGTCTTCCTATAACATCAACAGTCACCGTTTTCTACCTCTGTGGACATTGGTGCTCCTGGTTTCACGTCTCTGTTCACTTACACATTATACTGCATCATATGACATTACATCACATTATGGCACATCATAGCACTTACATCGCATCGCATTGCATTACAATCACATCACATTACACTACACTACTGTCCAGATATAGGAGCAGTGTCGGCAGCCGTGTGCTGTCTGTAGATAGTTCTGTGCTTGGTCATCATCAGTGATCGCTCACACAGTACAGCACAGCACAGTACAGTACAGTACCGTATAATGCAATGCAGTACAGTGCAGTACAATACAATACAGTACAGCACAGCACAGCACAGCACAGCACAACAAACACAACACAGTACAGTACAGTACATCACAGCACAGTACAATACAGTACAGCACAGCACAGCAGAGGACAGTACAGTACAGCACAGTACAGTACAACACAATACATTACAGGACAGCACAGCACAGTACAGTACAGTACGGTACAGCACAGCACAGCACAGCACAGCACAGTACAGTACAGAACAGCACAGTACAGCACAGCACAGCACAATAAATGGTGTGTTGTCACACGTCCTGATCAGAAAACAATATCAGCAGCTGTCATGCCATCTTCAGATGTTTTTTTTTGAGTCATTCTCAGTGTTCACTGATAGCATTACATTGTGTTCCATTCCATTGCATTACATTACTATGCATTACATTGCATTACAATAAATGGTTGTTCTTTTCTAGCTAGGTCTGGGGATCAGTGTCAGCAGACATCATGTCGCTTTAGACGCTGCTAGGGCCATTCCATTCCTATGTTCAATCAATCGTTACATAGGTTACATTACATCACATCACATCACATCACATTACACTGTGTGTTTTCCTGACCTGGGAGCAGTGTCACCAGCTGTCATGTCGCCTTTACAAAGTGCTGGCATCATTCTCCATGATCATCACACGTCGCATGACGTCACGTTACGTTACCTTATGTTACGCTGCGTTGCGTTACATGACGTGTTTTCCCTGGCCTGAAAGCAGTGTCAGCCACCGCCGTCGAGTCGTCTTTAGACTAAGTTACATTGCGTTACGTTACCGTACGTTACGTTACGTTACATTACGTTACATGGTGTGTGTTTCCTGGTTTAGATGCAGAGTCAGACACCATCATATCATCTGTAAAAAGTGCTTTGGTCATTCTCCAATCTAACTCAAATATTACATTATGTTCCATTGCATTGCATTACGTTGCATTACATCACATTGTATGACATGGTGTGTAGTTTTTCTGAACCGGGATCTGCAGCCGTCATGTCGTTTGTCAAGTAATGCTTGGGTCATCCTCCATGTTCACTCATACATAGCATTACATTACATTACATTACATCACATTACACTACATTACATTACATTACATTACATTACATTACATTACATTACATTACATAACATTACATGGAGTGTTATTGTCCAGGTCTAGGAGTATTGTCGGCGGCCGTCATGTCAGTTGTGGACAATTCTGTCCTTGGGCCATCCTCCATGTTTCCTCGCACATTACATTACATTATGTTACGTTACGTTACAATACATTACATTACATTACATGGTGTACCACTGTCCAGGTCTAGGAGCAGTTTCGTAGGCCGTGATGTCGTCTGTGGACAGTTCTGTCCTCGGGTCATCCTCCATGTTCACGCACAACACGTACAGGGCTACCCTAAGACCCAAGGTGTGTGGATTGTCTGTTCCTTTACCAACAGTCTGGGTGAGTTCAGCCCAGACACCAGCTGACTGACTTCGTTTTCCAATCTGATCATCACAAACATGACTGTCTCTAAAGCAGTGCCTTTGACAGGGGAAAATGACAAAAGGGACAAAATGGATATCCATGGGATGAGTGTTTGGCTGTTCAGTTAAAAAAAAAAAAATTCCTGTAATTAAGATTTTTGGCATGCATGTTATCACTTCACTGTTAAAAGAGGTGTGTGTGTGTGTGTGTGTGTGTGTGTGTGTGTGTGTGTGTGTGTGTGTGTGTAACAACAATAACAATATGTTTAATTCAGTCTTTTCAAGGCCATTTAACCCATATGGACAATATATATATATATATATATATATATATATATATATATATATATATATATATATATCTAATATTACAATGCAGCAATTGAGAAGTCTTTTTACAGGAAATAATATGCATGTAGGACATATCATAAACAAAATGTGCATACAAGGTTTGTAATAATGATAAAGAATTTCAAGGGATATCTATTGACATATGTTTTAGGCACGTTAACAGTTATATAAAGCATGTGCAAATATATATTTTCTTAAATTTACACATGACTCCTGAAATAGAATTCGCTGTTTCTAAACATTATTTCGTATTTTCAAACATTTAGTTACAAAAATGGCGGTCTTTAGTGATAATTTTCCTTTAGCTTTAGTATTAAGAGTTGCAATTTCGTTGTGGAAGGATAACGATAATAGAAAGGAGGTATATATTTATGCCGTAACAGTGTATACCTTGGGCATTTCAAAAGGAAATGGGTCAAATCTTCAACATGATTTCCTTCACACTGTTTACAAAAACAGTCTGTAGATAGTTTGCCGAATCGAGGTACGCCATTAAGAGCAATACTGTTACTTCTCAGCAAACATATTACACGTCTATATTTAACATTATCCAGATCTGAAATGTATGTTGCTTTAACAAACTCAGGGTGATATAAAACAATCCCCCACTGAGGAAACTGCCTCATGCCAGTTTTGGCGATATATATCTTGTAGTCTAGCTTTAAACGATATCAAAAACAGATTAATATTACCTGGATTTTGCATTTCCCACAGTATACCAAAACCATGTTTACACAGAATATTTTATGTTTGTGACTCAGTTTTTTTCGACCAGCTCTGTCTTGATTTAACATTTTATAACATTGCTCAGGATATCTATGATCAGCTAAATGTAGAATTCTACACCAGTATTTTTTATTATCTGTACGTAGGTATCAATAAAAATGGGAAATCTACCACATTCTCCAAGAACTATCTTATTTCTAATATCTTGTTCAACTCCCAGTATCATTTTGCAAATTTTATTTTTTGCACCCTTTCAATCACCTCATAACTTTTATAACCCCAAATCTTTAACCCGTACAACAAAATCGGTTTCACTTTCATGTCAAATATTTTAAAGACAGTACGGTTGGAATGCTTTCAAGTTTTAAGTATAACCTTTTTATACCTGCTACTGCTGTTAATGCTGTACTGCTTAGGTTTTCTACACATTTTGTCCAGTTTAGTGTTGAAGAGGAATTAATTGCTAGATAGCAATAAGAGGATACAACTTTTATCTCCTTTTGGTCAAAGTTCCATTTCTCACTCTTCTTAATAAAAAACCACCATTTCTGAAAACAATAACTTTTGTCTTATCCATATTCACTGACAATCCCCATTTTTGCAGTACTTTTCTAAGCAGCTGATTTTTCTTTGAAGGTCCATAACATTATCCAAGAGAAGAACAATATCATCGGCATACATTAGTGAAAACAATTCCAAGTGTGTCTGCAAAAATATCAACTCCTCTTGCCCCACAATTTAACAATTCTGTCTGAAGTTCTGAAAGAAAGATATAAAAAAAAACCAGCAGAGGACTTAAAATACATCCTTATCTCACACCTGAAATACATTCAAAGTATTCTGTTATCTTATTTTCAACGCACACTGCTGCTTTCACCTTTTTTATACATAGCTTTTAGAGTGCTAAAGATCTTACCATGAATACCTTTAGATAATAACAAATATAACATCTTTTCTCTATGAATACAGTCAAAAGCCTTGGAAAAATCTACAAACAACCATAAAATCGACCTCCTGATTTAGTTAAATATTTTGGACCAATGATTGGAGTGTGAAAATATTGTCTGTTTGTACTATAGCCTTTACGAACGCCAGCTTGTGCTTCGGGTATATTATTAGTCTCTTCACAAAATCTTCTCAACCTCTCATTAATTATTGAGCTGTAAATCTTACTAATGACATTTAGTAATGAGATACCTCTATAATCATTTATTGATTTTCGACTGCCTTTTGTGCAAAGGATATTTTAACAGCTTTTGTCCAGCTCTCAGGATGCTCTCCACTTTCAAATACTCTCTTAAATAAAGGACATAAAAATTCAACTATGTTATCCTTGCATGAAAGAAGAAGTCTGTAGGGAGACCATCAGGTCCTGGAGCTTTCCATTTTTGCATCTTATTAATTGCTGTATGTATCTCTTCTTCAGAAATCCTTTCATCAAACTCAAATGCTAAACATTCATCACATGCATTTACTTCATGCTTTTCAAGTTTGTCTTTAACCTCTGTTATGAAATCAGTATGATCAGTCATTTCTGAACTGAATGAGGATTGGAAATACTGGAACCACTCGTTTAGAGAAATGAAGAAGCATAATTTCTTGGACTTGTCAATGATTTAAACTTTTTCCAGAAACATTTTTAGAATGAACTTCCTGACAAGCTGTATGTAGCTCATTTACAATTTTTACGTTTTTCTTGCTTTTTTTTAGTTTAGATTCGCACAGCTCTTTGAAAGCTTACTTGCTATCTAAATAGTTGTTCATATCTTCATGTTGATTTGTCATTCTAAATTGTTGAAGTAGTTTATATCTATCTTGTTTCATTGTTCGCATTCATGATTCCACCAGGGTGGCCGTGAGCTTGACTCATGAATCCTTTGTTTTGCTTTCATATTCTCAGCTGCCGTTTGTATGAATGAAATGATACATTCTGACGCTAAATGAACATCTACTTCCAAAGCATTGCCAAAAACGTGTAAATACAGAATTTGCATTTTCTTGGATATATTCTGTATAATTTGCTGAGTACTGTTAATTATAAATGTATCTGACTTTATCTTCAAGGGCAATATCTTCAGTACCATCAAGATGTATTTTTTTCATAAAATCTAATACCAATACAATTGGAGAATGATCTGATTCACTTCTATTCAGAAGAAACATATCAGTGATTTTATCAAACAATGGCTTTGAACATGTAAAGTAGTCCACCACACTCATACCCCATTGCAATACATGTTATTTCTCCCTCCGAGTCACCAGTTTTGCCACCGTTTACAATAAATAGGCTATATTCTTTCAAAACGTCCAAAATCTTCCGTCCAAATTTATTTGAAATCGTATCTTTAGATTTTCTTTCTCTACATGGTTTGTCCATTTCCATCAAAAACTCGTCAATATCTATTAACGGTTGCACATGTTTACTTTGGAACATTCCTTCAAGATCGGAAAGACTACCCATCCGTGCATTAAAATCTCCAGATAAAATTAAAGGCAGATCAGGAAAATTTTGCGAGATTTCTTCAATGTTACCCCCCCAATTGTTCAATGCCCGTTGATTATCTTCACCGTAAATAGTAAAATTTTCTGGAGCTATACATACAAATCCAGGTGAAATCAAATGAAAAATCAAAAAGACATTTTTCAATTTGAGAAAAACCTTATCCTCTATATGTTCAAGTATTCGTGTCACCCCCTGGCTGAACAGTTTATCAATACAAACAATCAGCCCCCCTTTTAAAACGTTTTGATCTTGGAGAAAAAAATACACATTATAATCAGGAAAAGCATTTTCAATATCTTCTTTTTTTTACAAGACCAGATTTCAGATAGAGAAAAAATTCTAAATTGTTTACAAAAATCAATGAAGGATTTACTTTTAAACTTATTCCTTAGACCTTGAACATTTCCACGCCATAAGTTAAGGTTGCAGTTAGATTGGTCTCGTTCACACTGTTCTCTGTCTCCTCTTCACAGTTTTTTATGAAGATCTCCAGTAGTATCACCAATTCTCTTTGTGCAGTCAGTGTAACTTTCATTATTTTTTTTTTTACACTTTTATCTGAAGAACATGTGTATTGATTTTTCTGTTTATGACTGTATGGCTGAATATTTTTGTCATTTCTACTTGTGACATTAGTTCCATCATTGTCAATGATCACGTTTTTTCATTTGTTCGTTATCTTTACAGTTTTTGAAATATTTATTACAATATTGAACTTTTGAACGTGGACTTACAATTTTTCCGTAGTGGTTAGTATTATCAGAGGTGTCAAAAAGATATCCTTTCTTTTCCTCCAACTCTCTCCAATGCTGGAAAGTCTGATGTTGGCCGGCCCTTCATCTCCATACTCGTTCCTCAAGCTGGTTTCTGTCGCTGCCATAGGAGTGGGCCTTCCCCTCCACCACAAGAGTGTCAAACTTCAGGTGGGCCTTCTTCCCGTTCTTCTTGGCGTCTTTGAGAAAGGGTAGCAGCTGACGTCGTTTCTCTCTCACTCTTGGAGTAAAATCTTCTGACACAAATAGGTTTTTTGATTCTTCAGCTTGGCACGTTCCGAGAACACAGCTTTTTTTTTTGTTTGTAACTGCTGAAGAGAACGATAATGGGGTGAGGGGCTTTACCTCCTCTCAGTCTGTGAGCACGTTGTATCCTCACTTCGTCTTGTACCCCCATCTTGTCTTTTATCACACTTTTCACTGCCTCTTCACATTCATTCCAGATTTCAGTATGTCCGTCCGGTTGGGGAATTCCGTGAAAGAGTAGACTGTTTCTTCGATTTCTTCCTTCCATGTCATCCATCTTTTCTTTTAGCTGGATAATTCGCTCCTTCAGTTCTTTATTCTCCTTCATGACTGATTAGAACTGGTCATTAACTTTGCTGTTCAACATGTCCATTTTGCTATCCCATAAAGTTCATTTTCTCTGTCATTTTCTCGCAGCATTTTCATCACATCGGAAACGTTACCTTCCTCGATGTTTACGTGTCATTAGTTTCGGGGCGTAGACGAAGGACTGTCCGTGTTGGAAATCTTGGCTTGATGCAGGTTTTGCTTGTTTTGCTTGGTGCCAGGTCCAGGATGGGGCTCAACGCCGCCTATCATCAACAACACAAGTAGCGTGGAAAAGGCAATGGCAGCAGAGTCACTGTTCATTTTCAAATCCTTTCACATGTTTTGCTGCTTTCTCCGCTCTCTTCTCGCCAGTAGAGTGTTCAACACAAAAGCGAAGTGTCCAAGTCTTGCCCGATAAAGGTTGACTTCACAGCCCATCGTTCGCACGAGAGAACTGGTTTTACTTGCAAGTGTGACAGCGACGAGAGCTCAGCAGAAACACGTCCGTTCAGTTCGGAGGTCAAAGGACTTCTCCTCCGTCCGTGTGTGTGTGTGTGTGTGTGTGTGTGTGTGTGTGCGCGCGCGCGCGCGCGCGTTTGTGTGTGTGTGTGTGTGCACATTTTGAAGAAGAAGAGAAGACAGCATGGGCAGAGGAGTGCATCACTTTTTTTCGGTTTTCTTTTTTTTTTTTTTTTTTTTTTTTTTACTTTCCATATACCCATGTTGACTTATCACTGCGAGTTGCTTACCATGTTTTGTCGGTGGCAGTTCTCCAATTGCCGTGGGTTCGTTTACGTGCGCTAAGGGCGTGCTACACACGGGATCACAGTTGATGGCATCGTCTCCTCGGAAAGACCATGGCAGTGGTGTTACAGCAGCTGGGATAGGGAGAGAAGGGATGATGTGACGGGTTGTGTCCAAGTAACAGACATTGCACATAAGTTTACAAGATTTACACAAACATTGGGTATCAAAACCATGATAACAACAAACCGTGTGTATCTCTGAGTGGTTATAGTCATCGGTAGGGGAGTTTACAGGTGGTGGGTCCTGTGTATGTTGGATCAGAACAGGCACCATGATTACTTTGTACGTGGCTCAGCAGCAGTGCAGTGTCTCTCTCTGGTAGGTTGACCTATGACGACTTTACGAAGATTATTCCGCATGGACTGTCTGTAATGAAAATGCGACACATCTGCTTTAGATTAATGGGTAATTGGATTCTGTGTCTGTGTGCGTGCGTGCGTGTGTACGTATGTGCAGCGTACATGCGTGCGTGCGCGCGCGCGTGTGTGTGTGTTAGAGAGAGAGAGAGAGAGAGAGAGAGAGAGAGAGAGAGAGAGGGGGGGGGGGGGGGGGGGAGGGAGAATAAGCGTTCTGTGAGAATGAATGTTTGGGCACGCAGTAAAGAATATGAAAAGCAGTCCGACAGATGTACAATATGTGTGTACACGTGGAGATGTGGCGAGGGAACGGAGATTGGAAGGATAGGCGAGTAAACGCACGCTTGTTCTTTTCTCTTCCTCCTCTCTCTTCCCTCCTCATTCCTCCCTATGCACTCTTCCCGATCATCTCCCCACCTTGTCTGCTCAAGTATGAGACAAATTAATAGGTACATGGCGATGGCCCAGTTCTGACCAATCACAATGATGTTTACAGAAGTCGACGAATGATGAAGCCCGACGCACAGTTTCATATTTATAAACAAAAAGGTGACAAACAACATTTCAAGATCAATAAAAACGAAGAACGAGCTATCACTTACCTCCTCAAATTGGGTGCAAAGTGGATGTTGAATGATTTCATTGTCAATTTTCAACATCCATTTTGCGCCCAGTTTTAAGAGGTAAGTGATAGCTCGTTCTTTGTTTTTCATCGTCCTGAATGCTGTTTATCTTGCCTGAAGAAGACCAAGGAGGTCGAAACGCGTCGTGTTTTCTCTTGCAATTTGTTTGTCCCTTTTGCCCAGTGGAACAGTATATTTTTTCTTTTAAGTTTGTTTCAATTGCCGCCTGCAGTCAACTTTGAAACTAACGAGTGTGAACACTTCGGTTTCTTATTAATTTAAAATCCACCCACATTCAGTATATAAACTAGACAACCGTTATCTTAATCTAGAGATCAAAATATAAAAAAACGGCTACTTTTCAACCATTAGGTGCCCCCCCCCCCCCTCCTCATACACTTAAAATAGTAACAGTCTGTGATTGGTAGAGATAGCCGTCTTTTTGTTCTTATTTTGTTTTGTTTTGTTTCGTTTTTTTTGCTTTTTTTGTTTTGTTTTGTTTTTGTGGTTTTTTGTTTTTGCCTCAAACATTACAGTGTGTACGCTCGCCAACGTGCAATAATCAACACACTCGGTCTCGAATCTACAACCCCCCCCCCCTCCCCCATCGAGTGCTTGTAAATAGTCCATTTACATTTTCAGGCCTCCAACACAGAGCTGCTGTGGATCCAGCGAGTCTCCATCATCCTCATCGGAGGCGGGGCCACGGCTTTAGCCATGTTCATCAGGACCATCTGGGGGCTCTTCGTCCTCACCGCCGACATCGTCTACGTCATCGTCCTGCTCCAGCCGACGTCAGCCCTCCTCCTACCTCACACCAATACGTACAGAACCCTGATGGCCATCCTGGTCGGGGGCAGTGTTGCAGATCGGGGCCGGGGAGCCGACGGTGTGTCTGCCGGCAGTGATCTGTTACCCATACTACGACGAGGAGGCCAGAACTCAGGTGTTTTCGATCCGGGGGATCGCCTTCCTGGCCTCCGCGCTCTGTCTGGCATGCGTATCGTGGCTGGTAGACCTTTTCTTCAGGAAGGGCATGCTGCTCGCGTGCTGTGACGTGCTGGGGCCGGGGCGGGGGGAGGGAGGCCGCTCGGAGGTGTACGTCGTCAACCAGCGAGGAACCTCGTGGTCGGGGGCTCGGGGAAGCTCCTCCACCGCCACCAATGCGATGTCAGAGGCGCAACAGCTCGGCAGGAAACTGACGTCAAAGACAGATAACGTCAGGTAGTCGTATCTTCTTCATAATCCCGCCTTTGTGGTAAAACGTTGAGGATGCTGTCTCGTTGAACGTTCGTGTGGTTGACAAAGAGCGGTGATATTGTTCACAGGTGGATTTTATCTAAAAAAAAATTACCGACCCTCACCACCTCCACCCTCGTTCCCCAGATTCCAAACACACACACACACACACACACACACACACACACACACACACACACACACACACACACACTCTGTGCCTCCATTCCCACCCTTTTCACACGCGCGCGCACACACGCACGCACGCACGCTCAAACGCACGCACGCACACACACACACACACACACACACACACACACACACACACACACACACACACACACACACACCGAGTTTAAAAGTTGAGTATCTATTCCTGAATATCATTTAAAGCATGCAAAGACTATTTTCTTGCCTTTTTTTTTTTTTTTGAGGGGCTGTTGGGGTGGTGGTGGTTTGAGGGATGTTTATTTCAGCGTCTTCAAACTCTTGAGGTCATTTAGTAACCTCAAGGACAATTTGCGGCCTTGAGAACGCATTGCAACACACATTTGCGACACACGATTGCTAAAAAAACTTGGCGACTTTTAGGACACATACCCTTGAGAACATTTAGTGACCCTCAGGACATTTGGTAAACTTGAAGACATTTGGTGATCTTTACGACATCTGGTAACCTTAAGGACATTTGGTGATCTTGTCATCTGGTAACCTTGAGGACATATGGTGACCTTGACATCTGGTAAACGTAAGGACAGTTGGTGACCTTGACGTCATCCAGTAACCTTGAGGACATTTGATCACCCTGGGGACATTTGTAACTTTGAGGACATTTGATAACGTTGATGACATCTGGTAACCTTGAGGATATTTGGTAATCTCTGGGAACAATTGGTAGCCTTGAGAACATTTGGTGACCTTAAGGTCATCATTGAAACTTGAGGACACCTAGTGACAATGAGGTAATCACTGAAGAGTGAATACATGATGACCTATGGGACTCGTAGAGTCTTCAGATCAGTTGGTATATTTGAAGACACTTGATAACCTTGCAGACACTTGATAACGTTGCAGTCACTGCAGAACAGTTAGCAACTTTGCAGTCATTGCAGAACACTTGGCAACTTTGCAGTCATTGCAGAACACTTGGTAACATTGCAGTCATTGCAGAGCACTTGGTAACTTGCAGTCATTGCAGGACACTAGGTAAATTTGCAGTCATTGTAGAACACTTGGTAACTTTGCAGTTTTTGTGGAACGCTTGGTAACTTTGCAGTCGTTGCAGAAAACTTCGTCACCTCGAAGACATTTACCTACATCACTGTCATTGCAAAACACTGTAATCTTGAAAGCACTTGGTAACCTTGCAGTCATTGCAGAGCAGCTGGGGACCTTTAAAACTCTTGGTGACCTTGCAGTCATTGCAGAACACTTGGTGACCTTGCAGTTTTTACAGACTTTGCAGTCATTGGTGAACACTCTGTAACCTTGCATTCATTACAAAATACTTGGTAACCTTGAAGATACTCGGTAATCTTTCAGTTATTACAAATACTTCGTAACCGTGAAGACATCTGGTAGCCTTGCAGTCATTGCAGAACACTTGGCAACCTTGCAGTCATTACAAAATACTTGGCATTCTTGAAGACACTTGGTAACCTTCCAGTCATTACAAAACAATTGGTAACCTTGCAGTCATTGCAGAACACACTCAGTAACCTTGCAGTCATTGCAGTGTATTGGATAACTATGAAGACAGTTTGTAGTTTGATGTTATGTAAGAATGCTTGGTGATCTCGAAGTCACTTAATCTTCTTGAGGACACCTGATCACAGTGAGTTGTACGTTTGGCTACCGTGTGAAGATGCTAGGTAGTCGTTGAGACACTTTGGGTCACTTGAGGGGGCGTTTGGTAACCTTGTGGTCTCAAAAAGACACTTGGTAATCTTGAGGTCACATGGTAGCTTTGCAGTCAGGTGAGGACACTTGGTCATCTGGAGGTCACATGATAACCTTGCAGTCCCTCGCAGACATTGAAGACTTGTGGCAACCTTAGATTTAGGTGGTACAGATGGGGTCATTGGAGGACACAGGATAGACTCAAGAACACTGGGTAGGCTTGAGGTCACAACGTTCTCTGACGAATGACGTTGGACCCCCTTTACCCAAAGTTTATCAGTCATCGTCTAGAGACCTCCGTTATGAACGTCGTTTAAAATGATACTGATCGTTATTTTTCTGATTTTTAATTTCGCAGCTAAAATTGTGTGGTCAAAAAAAAAAAAATGTGGACTGTGCCTGCTGTGTATCTTTCCTAAGGGAGAAGCGTTGAATGTTCTTTGCTTTTCATTTGAGTTTTGTTGTTGTTGTTTGTTTGTCTGTTTTCAGAGGAGAGTACGAATAACAAAAGTGCTTTGTCTCTCCGACTTTTGTCACAGATGTCACTTTTTGGAGAAATCTTGACAGGTTTGGAAGAAGCGTGCATCTCGTTTGTCGTTCATTTTTTACTGCCAAACGTGCCTCCAGCGTAACATGATCATGTGGAGTACTGCATCATTCGAAATAGCGACAATGCGCTTTGTATTTATCAGTTAAGCAAGCATTTGAATAACCTCGTCAAGAAAAACCGTAAGAGAGCCCCCCCCCCCCCCCCCCCCATTTTTTTTAAAATCGTAAAATAGAAGATCAAGAGCAAGAGCTTTCAGTGAATCCTGAAAAGTGACAGCCATTTAACCTTCTCAACCCAGCAGTTTTCTAATGCTAAAACACATTAGGAAGTGGTCATTTGAATAAAATGTTTTATGATTATTTTGGAGGGGTACAATAGGGGGGGGGGGGGGGGTCATTGCGATAAGGAGTATGGTGTGGGGAAGGAAAGGGAAGGGTGAGGAGGGAGGTAATACAGTGGTTGGATCACTCACTCCAAATTAAAACCAAGATTAAGCAGGATCGGGCATATGATGAGAGCAGGTTTTGCCCTCTCTTGATCACATCCTCCCAAGTCCACCCAGCTGTCAAAGGGCACCTGGCTCCCCTTCAGAGACTGGGCAGGTATGTAACTATGGTGAGGAGGTAGGCAGCGATGTTATCAGGCTGGACTCCAGAGATGTTGAGGTCTGTAACTCCTCGTTCCCTAACGGGTCACCTGTACCTTTTGAAACCCATTTTGTGACCCTATCCATGGGAAGGGAAATCGCTGGGCGTTGTCTGACCCTGTTGGAGGTGGCGTAACAGTTGTCACCCTTGTCTGTAGTTTCTTCGTTTGTTAGGGCGAATATACATTCCGACTGCTCTTCCTATCTTTCAGAGATAATTACTATTTAGGGTGGAAAGGGAAAATAATCATGGTTGAGCCTGATTTCAGTTTTTTTTCATCTCTTTTTTAACCTTTAGTCCTCAAAGGTAATATGACGTAAATGTTAAATAAAAAGAAAACTGATGTAGACAGAATATTGTTTAAACGCCATATCTGTTTTAAAAGAAAAGGTACTATGCCATCGAACGAAAAAAAACGAATTACTAGAAAAAACACGACGCGTTTCGACCATTTAGTCTTCTTCAGACAAGTCTAACAAAATTCAAGACAATGAAAAGGAAGAACGAACAATCACTTATCTTCTCAAATTGGGCGCAAAATGGCAAAATCTATTTGTCTTGTAATTTGTTTCTTTCGTTTGGTGGCATAGTAGTTTTTCTGTTCAGTTTGTTTGAATTTCTGCACGCAGTAACCTGACTTTGAAACTGTCATTTCTGTGTATTTGTTCCCGCCTATCATTTTTTTTTTAGAATATGATATTGGTATATACTTTTGACTATATGACTCGCTGAATATCTGTCAGCTACTTTGTGATTGGATGGGAGATCCATGTGAATTCCTCTGTTGTCTTTGTCAAAAAGTCTGGTTTTCTGTCTTTTTTTCAACATACACCGATGGACATGTATGGTCTCAGCTGTCTGAGAAGATGGGTTTGAGGCCATACTGGTTCTGTCTCCTATACTCCATTAGTGCGTGGAGCTGTGAACTTCCTGACTGTCTGAGCCTCTCCACACCTTGACGTAACACAGAATCATCGGTGAATCATTCCGTTTATGCCCATGGCATTTGAAACAAAATGGACCATCTGATGTAAACTGGAATCATCCGTTAATCAGTTCGTTTACGATCATAGCCTTTGAAGCAAATGGACCATTTTTGTTTTTTACAGATCTGTTCAGTGATTTGTCTTCATGTACTTTGTCAGTTTTTTTTCTTTTTAGGATATATTTGTAACATGCAAAGTTTCATTTTAGCATTGTGAAAAAATGCGTTCAAAGACTCTTTCGAAATGCAGGAGTCAAACCATATACTTATGTTTCTCCTAATGATATGTTCATCAACTAGTTACACTGTTCTGCTGACTATTGTTTTTAAAGATGTATTTCATAATTTATCATTTTCTGTAGATGCATGCAAATTTTTTTTTTATAGTTAGGATCAATTCATTCATTGCAGTTTCTTTATATCTTGCAGTTGATTATTTTCATAGTTCTGTTTAATTATGTGCTTTTTTACACGCTTAGGGGTAATTATATCGTTAGTTCGTTAACGTGTAGCAATGATTCGAAACAGGTTTGGACAATGTACTCCTGAACATACTATCTATACATCACACCATCTTTTGAGTGAGATGAAATTAGTATGTGTGTGTGTGTGTGTGTGTGTGTGTGTGTGTGTGTGTGTGTGTGTGTGTGTATTGAGTCAGTACAACTTTGAGTTAATCTGACAATAAATTGGTTTCAGTCAGTCAGTCTGTTGAGTGGAGGGAGATGATAGGGACAGAGAGAACAAAGACAAGCGTTATATGAATCCAGTTAGCGAATTTGGAACATAAGGTATCAGTACGCACAAGAGCACGCACACACATACACACACACACACACACACATGCACGCACACACGTGTGCGCGTATACATACTCTCTCTCTCTCTCTCACACACACACACACACACACACACACACACACACACACACACACGTTCGCGCCTACACACACACACACACACACACACACACACACGCGCGCGTGCGCGCACGCATGCACGCATGTATGGACGCGCGCACACACACATGCATACACACACACACACGCGCGCGTGCAAACACACTCACACACGCGCGTGCGCACGCGCGCGTCAGCGCACGCACACACACACACACACACACACACACACGCACACACACACTTCCACAGAGAGACAGAGAAAGAGTTTTCATCCAGTCCTGATACACACTAACAGTGCCTGGTCATGGCCTGTGCTCCACTCATCCCTTTGTGCCTTTCTTGCCTCTGTGTGAATCATCTGTATAAAAGAGGTATGTATCTTTGTTGCTCTCTCTCTCTCTCTCTCTCTCTCTCTCTCTCTCACGAAACCCCTCTTCACCGCGTTGTCGTGGGATGGGTGACAGGTGGTGTGTGTGCATGTTGCACTCTAGACCCCAGCTCATCATGTCATGGAAGAGGCTGTTACTTCTACCGTCACTTGGGATCTGGTGGAGGGGGGAGGGGAGGAGAGAACAATGAACCACTCCAGAGGGCCTCTAATCACAGACCTCCTGTCACTTTTAACCCAAGTACAATATCCAACGGAGCCACCCATTCATGTGACGAGTGGGTTGGTCAGACCAGATGGCTGGCAGACATAGGCTGCAACACGACAGGAGGAGAGGGTGGGGGAGGAGGCTAACTATAGTCAATTCTGTGTGCAACAGATTGGTTCTAGAATTCGCTGTGGACTTGACTTGAATTTGCTGATCTGTCTTGGCATTCTATTTGGCGACAGACCTCACAAAAAGATCTACTTGCAAAGTGAGGCGACTGTGGGCGAAAATCTAATCAAATCTGAAAAAAAAAATATTGCTGAAATTCCGCCAAAAAAAAAGCGTTGACAAACGAATCACAACACAAAACACGACGCATTTCGACCTCTTAGGTCTTCTCAAGCAACATACACAACACTCAGGACAACGAAAATGAACGAGCAAACACTTTTTATCCATCCAATTTGGCGCGAGATGGGCATTGATGAAGATTATTCCAGCACCAATTGTCTTGTTCACGTTGCCTCGTTTTCTTCTGTAGTTGTTTTGCTTTGTGATTGTGCTGTCCCTGCTTTTTGTTTATGACTTAGTTTGTTAAAGGAACTAATTTGTTGAAATGACAGTTTTCACATGGTCTTCGCGGTTGGCTGAGCTGAAAACAACATGAAGAGATTTGAAAGCATACTTGTTTTGCTTTGTTATTATGTTGTCCAATGTTTCGTTTCGTTGTGTGCTTCTTTTGCTTCAACACTATCACGTTCCATGCGGTCTTGCTTTGTTGTATACTTGTTCTTCTCTGTTATTATGCTTTCCCGTATTTTGTATCCTTATGTATTTGCTTTGCTTTGTATTTTGGTGCCCTGTGTTTTTTTTTCATCGTGTACTTGTTTTGCTTTGTGTTTAACTCAGTTCCATGTTTTGTTCCATTGCGTTCTCATTGTATTGTAAGGCTGTCCCACCTTGTCTTGTTTCTCTGGGTACTTGGTTTGTTTGTGTTTATGTTGTCTTTTTTGCATCCTTGTTCTACTTGTGATTATGCCGTCCCGTGTTTTTTTTTCGTTGTGCACTGGTTTTGCTTTGTTGAACTGTGGTTTTGCTGTGTAGTGTTGTGCTGTGTGTCTTTGATCCTTCAGCAACATATATTCACTCAAGTGAACTAAGTCTCAGCATTTGTATGTTGAACTTGGCTCATCAAATGATCAGTTTAGGGACAACGACAACAGCCAAACGTTGATCACGTGTACTAAGTTCGTGTGGTGTCATTACATGTTTTATAAGACAACTGCATCAGCCACTCAGTGGCAACAATGACAGCCAAACGTTGGTCGCGTGCATGCTTTTCTCATTTTTTTTCACTCAAATGTTGATCAGTCATTCATATAGATTAAGTGAAGTGGTACACATTTTTACTATAAAGCAAACATATCTGACATGGTGAAAATCTAAAGTTAGAATCTAAAACTGATAGTGAATCTTTGTCATTCATTCAGTCACATTTATCGTGTGAACTTTGTGGGTACTTTCAAGCAAACTGAAGATAATGAAGGAGGGAATTTCTATATTTCTTGTCTTAACAGCTTTGTGACAGAAATATTTCGAAAGAATTCATGTTCAACTTACGCAGTGCGTCATCATAATTCTCCAGTAGATGGTCTTTGTCAGCACAACCCTCGCCGCATACTTTACATGACCACGTCCACAGTCAAACCAGCACTAGATGGTGTCATTTGTCATCGATGGTAACTGTGCCCTTAACGAACTTTTTTGTTTTTCTGGAAAAGGCCAAACCCCCCAAATATTAAGTTTCCAAATTCTGCTCTGAACTTGCTCCCAGTTAGACAATACAGGTAGAAGTTGACGGCACTGTTGGAGTAGGCCAGGACGTTGCTGACTGCAAGGAAAACTTTATTTTGTCCATACTCAATTGGGTCAGCAGAATCAACATAATGGTACGTGAGGTCATGTACTTGGATGGGGGCTGTTAGGACAAAAAAAGCAGCGCATGTAACAATCAGGGTGACAGTCAGTGAAGACACTTTCCGTTGCCCAGATTCCTGGCTGGTTTTGTTGCACAGTAAGCTGTTTGCTCGTTCTGACCGATCTGACCAGTGACCAGAGAAGAGCACTGTTGCTGACCACCAACACGGTAAAAGGTACAAAACAAGATTCAGTCATGACTATCCAATCCCAAACCGTGTCAATAAACCATTGGTACATTTCTGATACAGCATGATGACAGCATCTGCCAAAACAAAGGCTTGTATGAATGTCATACCCATAGAGAAAGTGACAGTTGAATAGAGCGATGGCGACTACCATTACACCGGCAGTAGCTCGCGACATTCTCTTCGTCCACACAGCATTGACATGATGTGGCCACAGCACAGAAGCTGCCCTGAGCATTGTCAGTGCTACCAGCATCCATGGAGATAAAGCTGTCGTTGTGTATGACATCATCGTAGTCACCTTACATTGCCAGGAATCAGCTCATGAAAGTAGGGCACACCCAATTCTCTGTGGAGCAAGACATTTAAAGGGCCGACAATCAACAGCACCTGGTCAGACCAGGCCAGAACTTGGAAGAACACACCAGACGTGGACGCAGGCAGGAAGATGAAGCATGATCAAAATGATCATAAAATTTCCGAAAATGCCAAAGAGAGAAGCACGGTAGGATTCCCATTGCCCAGATCATGTCAACTGCTTTGGCATATGGGTTGTAATGCTCATTTCCAAACATCCCTGTTTGAAGGGCCAGAAGTTATCATCGTACTGTTCACTTTGAAGTTCATAGCAGGTGCTTAGTTGGGTTCAGGTGTGTTATTGTGTTTGAGTTTGTTCGTTATCATTCCGCGTGATTCTGCAATATTGTATTCTTCTAGTGAAAAATTGAGTACCTTTCCAAACACACACACACACACACACACACACACACACACACACACACACACACACACACACACACACACACGTACGTGCATGCATGCACGCACACACACACACACACACACAAGAGAGAGAGAGAGAGAGAGAGAGAGAGAGAGAGAGAGAGAGAGAGAGAGAGAGAGAGATCCAATGAAATCCACACACATCCACACACACACACACACACACACACACACACACACACACACACACACGAAATACGCGCGCACACACAATCCAACGAAATTAGAATGGAAAACCACGTGTTGGTGTCTTGATTAATAAAGAATGTTGCCTTTTTTATTGTCACATTGTCCGGTGGTAAAAGTTATATGGCATATGGACCTACGCATTCTTAGTAACACTGTCAATATTGAACGTCAATACTAAGTAGCAGCAAAAGATTCCCATCTATCACAGCCATACATGCATTTTCTATGCCAATTTAAATATTACTGATGTCAGAGAGGGGAAGGAGATGTGGGGGATATATGAATACGCTTATTTTATTCATGACACTATTGCCCTTCATCAAGAGATGAAAGGGAATGATCATTCAAATCTTATTACCAGTCCAAATGATCCAATTTCATACATTAACAAACATGAATGCATCAGGCTTGAACGCTTTATATAGATAAAAGGACAGGTTAATTTTTTTTTTCATTATTGATGCTAGAACTAAACAATCTGAAAAGACTTGGATACTTACAGTACTTAAAAAGCACTTGAAAGTTCTCTTACATACATAATGCACCTCGTCTGCTGTCATTTCTGTACATAAAGGACAAATAAAATCAACAGAAGTGTGTTATTTGTATCAAAATCTCTCTTAGCAGTTGGTTGTATTTGCCTGTCAAATAATTTTAGATACAAAACAAGAAAGTCACATTTTAACTTTTTTCAGTTTACATTTCAAAACATGTTTGTCTCTGCTGGTAAGTTTTGATTTTTTAAAACAGTAACAGTCAGCCTTCTTGAAAGATACATGCCTAAATATTTACAAACTTAACAATGGGCATAAGGATTCCACAGTCAGTCCAACGTTCACATGCTGTAAGTGTCTATCTTTTTCTAAACACAACTGCATTGCTTTTATTCATATTTACGTTTATGTGGGATGTTGATGTTGCCCTGTGTAGGCTGTTAAATTGTGTGTGTAACTAAACAACTGTTTTGGACAGGAAGGGTACTTAATCTACCGTGGGTAATATAAACAATTAAAAACAATCATACGTAAATAATGTAATATATATATTTGATTCTCCAAAAAGTGGAAAGTGGAATGGAGAGCCCTGCTTGGGAAGAAATAATGCGCAACCTTCCACTGGAGAGACTGATACAGATGTACTGCCAGGACACGCAGGTGTCAAAGGAAATGAGACACACTGGCAGCGATAGCAACTGGTTTATAGCTAAGCCACTTTGATGTGATAAAAATCTACAGAAATCACCTTCACAAACAAGATCAAAGCCACTATACCATAGATCATCTTTCAGAGCTCATCATCGAGAGAACAACACAAGTGTTAGCATATGTGCTCGCGGACGCACGCACACACGCAAGCACACACACACACACACACACACACACACACACACACACACACACACACACACACCTCGCACATACACGCTTGCATCGCATACACTGGCACACACACACACACACACACACACACACACACACACACACACACACACACACACACACACACACACACCACGCAACCATGTACACACATATACACACACGTGTACTCTCACCACAAGCACACGCAAAAAAATAAACAGTGGCACAGACAATGCTAGGTAGATACCCAACGTCTGAACACATGTTGAACTAATGCTCAAGTCAAATATCTGCCTAGTCGTAGCCATGAAATCCTCTTCTTAAATTCTCTTACCTCGGTCACTTAATTCAGTTATTCACCAGCTTTGAGTCATGCGCAGCGTGGTCTTAAACCTTAGCAGATGAAGTGTATCGTATATGTATTAGGCCGTACCAGTGTCACCTTGATGAAACCAAAACTGAAACTTCCCTTTCTGATCATTTCTATTGCTTTTTCATTTACAAAGAGAAAAAAAAAAGCATTCGACTGGAAACATGGCCTAGTTTTACCCGTCATGTACAGTTTACATAATCTGTGAACGAACGAATTCTGCCTGTGATTGTAATACAAAGCGATGAATACACTGAAAAAGGTCGTTTTTTTTACAAGAATATGCCAGAGTAGGTTGTTTTCTACGGAGTCCAAAGCTTTCTCAAAGTCAGTAAAGGTAAGCTGAAAGTTCACGGTTAGAACTGCTTTTATATCATGAGTACATGTGCTCAATGGTTGAGTAGTCTCTTCCAAACTCAGTTTTATATTCCCCTGCAATGTTATGCAGCTCAACCTATTCATTAATCCTATTTTACCACTGAACTATAAAGTTTACTGCTTATATAGCATTATGATATCCGTCCATACTATTAGGATCCTCAACATTTTAGATAAAGGTTACATAATTCTTTCTGTACAGTTTGCTGAGATGATTCCTTTATCAAACATATTATCAAGCGCTTTAACTAAGAAGTCAGTAACTGGATCCTCAGCGGGTCTTTTCTTTTCTTTTTTATCTTTTATTGTTTGTTTGCACCTTTGTTTTCTTTTGTTTTAACATTTCCCCAGAATTCCATCTGGACCAGCGGATTTACCATTCTCTAATTTCCTTACTGCTGGCAACACTTCTTCTCTAGTTATTGGCGGTTCATGGAAACGTAATTGTTAAATTCACCATGCCATCGTTAATTATATTAATTTCTTCGGTTTTATACATTTGTTTAAAGCACGTATTTGCGTGCTCATACCAATCATTAATGGTAATTTTCTTACGTTGTTGTTTTTCTTGTGGAAGAAATATATGCACGTTTTCCCGAATCTCTCCCATTGATCACTTGTAGAACCAGCCATGATCCTTTGACATGTCATTATTTTTTGTGTCTTTAATTTCAGAAAAAACTCTTATGCAGCAAGCCTCATGATCATAACTATCCTTCATCTAGCAAAATGTTTCAGCAATCCTTAAGTTTTCGATTTAGTTAATACACATTTTTTGTCACACAGGTCGCTTTATCAGTATTCGTTTTTTCAACAGATTTGTCTATTTTCTTGCAATTAGCTAAAGTTTTATTATATGTAACAAAACGTTCATGGCTACATTGCAGTCAAGATCAACCATACAATAGCAGTGTCGAGAGATGACAATACTTCATATGAACGCATTGTATTGACGACAGTATGTTCAAAATACGGATTCCACGCGAACTTTTTTAATAACCCCATTTTGCTTTTTAATACTTAGAGGCATCGAATTAAGATTCGGCAATTCAATTTGAAACTTGCCTGGTAAATCGTCAGATTCCAATCTTTCTGACATGAATAAACTACAGGAAAATAACACAACTGAAAACAATTCTCTAGAAATCAGAAAAAAAAAACATTGATATTCTAGTGTGAGAACATGAAATATGTTACAATTATTATCTCTTTCATGATACGACAATGGCTAGTTTCTCATATTAGCAAAAACTGTAACAAGAACACTGTCGTCTTTTTTTTTTTTGTTCGTTTAGACATTCATTGTTTATCCTCTGTAACACCATGTGGAAGAATTTGTTCCTGTTCTACATCGAAATCATCCCTACTTCTTAGATCAGTGGTGTCATAATCACAAAACGCAACACATTGCAGATTTTCACTTTCATCACCACACTAGATTAAAACGAAATAAGACGTGATAACCAGATATTGAAAGCATTTCCCCCCACAGTGTACAAAATGTGCAAACCAAGGAGTCAACACAGAACCCATGTTTATTCTGTCCAAGGCATCACTGATTCTGACAGGGTCACTGTCACAATTGTACACTGCCTGTTGTGCATGGGAGTCTTGTCTACACCCACGAACGACACTGGTGTAAACTGGAGGGCGACCTTGCCCTTATACAATTTCCTTGAGGTTTTTTTTTTTTGGTTTGGTTTTATTTGTCTATCACTTTTGTCAGTGCCGTGCATAGTAAGTAGATTGTCAAAGACCATGGTACCACGTTTTCCTTCACTCTTGGCTTTCTTTTTGTGAAGGGTTAGTTTCCTTGAAATAAATGTCTCACCGATAAACACTTGATTCCTCTTCAGTTCATATCTTGCTTTCAAGTTCTTTGTTGTGTACCTGAAACAAGAGATCACTGGTGAGTTACTCTTTGAGTTCCGGTGGTGGACTCGATCAAAATGGAAGTCTTCAGTAGGATCCAGCTTGCCCACATGCGAGTCATAGACAAGGTTTTCACACTCCTGTTGATATCCATCCTTCTTTCAGACCAGCCTACAAAAAATCAGGTTATTCCGTTTTAAACGGCCTTTCAGATCATTGGCTGTCGATCGATGCTGTTGTGGATTTGTCATTTTCCCATCGCAGATCTTTTACTTCTTGACTCAAGTATCCCAACTCTGTCTAAAGGTTGACGCATCTATTTACGTCAGGCCTTTCCATCATCGTTCAACTCAGCCTCTGTTAACTAGAGCATGGACTCAAGTTGATCCCAAGAGAGAGAGAGAGAGAGAGAGAGAGAGGGAGAGATCTGATTGTACGGCAGGCCTTTCCATCATCTTTCAAACTCATCAGGAGGGTGTACAGCAACTAGAGCATGGACATAGGATCCAATTTGAAGGATGTTTGGTACAGAGAGAGAGAGAGAGACTGAGAGAGAGAGAGGAGACGAGAGAGAGAGAGAGAGAGAGAGAGAGAGAGAGAGAGAGAGAGAGAGAAGGCTAGAACTTGGATATTAAATGGTGTGACCTGTGACGCAGAACATTGATAAACTGATCGTTTTCTGCCATGCGTACAAATCAGTTATTTGACTTTCAGATCAATTTTCTTCATCCATAAGTTGAGAAAAGGCAACTCTGTTTGCAATGGAAAGGCAAGCCTAACCCCCCCCCCCCTTTTTTTTTTCCCCGAAAACTGATCTATTGCAGCCAAATGTCGATCACATGCATGTAGGTCTGCTGTCACTCACACGTCTGGCGAACACGTGGCTCAGTGGATAAAGCAGTTGGTTGAGAAGCCAGATGATTACAGGGTCCATAAATTGTTTCTCGCACTGGGAGATCTCCCACGCCCCTCCATCTTTTCGTTCGATCCGAAGTGTTTGGTCTGTCCTCTGTTTAGGTTAGTGAAGCGATTTACTGTTTTCCCACAAAAAAGAGAACATACCATGTCATCACTGGTGAGTTACTCTTTGAATTCAGGTGGTGGACTCGATCAAAATGGAAGTCTCCAGTTGGATCCAGCTTGCCCACATGCGTGTCATGGACAAGATTGTCACACACTCCTGTTGATATCCATCCTTCTTTCAGACAAGCCTACAAAAAATCAGGTTATTCCGTTTTAACGGCCCTTCCAGATCATTGGCTGTCGACGATGTTCCGGATTTGTCATTTTCCCATCTCAGATCTTTTACTTCTTGACTCAAGGATCCCAACTCTGTCTAAAGGTTTTCGCATCTATTACGTCAGTCGTTCCCATCATCTTTCAAACTCATCAGCCTTCGTGTTCAACAACTAGAGCATGGACATAGGATCCAATTTGAAGGATGCGTGCGAGAGAGAGAGAGAGAGAGAGAGAGAGAGAGAGAGAGAGAGAGAGAGAGAGAGAGAGGAGGGAGAGGAGAGAAGGCTAAAACTTGAATATTAAAATGGTGCAGCCTGTAACGCAGGAAAATCATATCCCAATCGTTTTACTGCCCACGTGTACAAATAAGGTTTTTGGCTGTTAGATCAATTTTCTTGACCCATAATTTGAGAAAAGGTAACTCTGTTTGCAATGGAAAGACAGGCCTAATCCCACCCCCCTCCTTTTTTCTCCCCGAAACTGATCTATTGCAGCCAAATGTTGATCATGTGCAGGTAGGTCTGCTGCCACCCACACGTCTGGCGATCACGTGGCTCAGTGGATAAAGCAGTTGGCTGGGAAAGCCATAGGATCACAGGGTCCATGCATCGTTTTTCGCACAGGGAGGTCCCCAACATCCCTCCTTTCCGTTAGACCCAAAGTGTTGGTCTGTCCTCTGTTTAGGTTTAGTGAAGTGGTTTAGTGTTTTCCCACAAAAAGAGAACATACCATGTTTTGTGTTGTATTGAAATTACAATCATGCTGAAATAAGATGAATAATACTAAAACGAGTACATTCAGGACACATTTCTCCTATATTAGCTTTTGTGTTAATTTTAATATTACCAGTGAATAGAAATGTACGTTTCGCATCTAGTTCTTCGTTTCAGCTCATTCTGTCCCACTTTAGTGGTCCGAATCTATATTCAACACATGACTGACAATTCCCGCATTCATTATCAGATTGAACCTCCATAACCAATTATCGAACACAAACGGTTTTACAATATCATTCTGTCGAAAACAGATTCAAAGTTACACTTTCAAAACTTAACAGAGGTTCAAAATACGTAATCTGTTTAACTGTGGAAGTCTTTTACTGCCAGCAAACATGCTTTATACAGAATTATCCACACTATCAGTCTTACAGAGCTAATGAACGCACCCTACACATATCACTTTAAACCGTGTGTGTTTCTAAAAAATAGGAATGTTGTATAATGTGGAACAATAAAACAGCCTCAGTGCTCTAAACCTGGTCAAACTTCTCGTTTAAGTGTGTAGATCTTTTATAGACGGTTAATGAACTTTCGTTACACAGAATTATCAACACTGTATCAGTCTTTGAAAAGCTAGTGAACGTACCCAATGTAGATTACTGTAGACTTTGCCTGTTTCTACAAAGTAGAAATCTTCTATGATAATAAACAACAGAACTGTATACGTCTTTTAAGACTGGAGAATTGTCTCTGTGAGGAATAGTTAAACATGTGTTTTTTTTTTTTAAATTCCGAACTTAAACTTAGACCTGTGTCGATCAAGTCAAGTCAAGTCAAGTCAAGTCAAGAACACTTTTTTTAATCTCCAAAGAGAAATTAAGAATGGCCATAAAACACGACGACGACGATCTGTATCTAACAAACCACAGATAACAAATTACACCCACCCTTCCACTCCTACCCATCCACCCACACACACACAGAAAAACACACACACACACACACACACACACACACACACACACACACACACACACACACACACACACACACACACAAGCTTTCTGAACCGGATCTTATTGAAAGTTTTTTTTTTTTCAAGAGATTAATGGAATTAGGAACGAAACTGTTTTTCAGTTCTATTCGTTTTGAAATTTGGAATTTGGAATCTTCGTCCAGATGGTAGAACACTGCAGGTTTTTGAAAGAACATGAGAACTGTCGGCGGCAATGTTCACACAGCTTTTTGTGTGACACGACATTTGTACAATTTTTCTATCTGTTCTTGTTTTTTGTCAATAAAAGTCTTTTGTAAAGGTGACAAGCTTGCACTCTACAAAACTATTTAAAGCCAACATCTTGCACTATAGGAAACAATAAAAAAATAAAAACAAAAACTCAGCCTCATAAAGTAGTAACCCTTGCTCTCTACGAAACTATTAAAACTCAGCCGTTTTAAAGTAGTAACCTTGCACTACACAAACTATTAAAACGCAGCCTTTTAAAGTAATGACATTGGACTATACGAAACCATAAAAACCCAGCCCTTTAAAGTAGCAACCTTGAACTATGCGAAACTATTAAAACCCAGCCTTGTAAAGTAGTAACCTTACTCTATACCAAAGTATTAAAAGCCAGCTTTTTAAAGTAGTAACCTTATCCTATACGGAGCTATTGACACCCAGCCTTTTAAAGCAGTAACCTTGCTCTGTACGAAACTATTAAAACCCAGCCTTTTAAAGTAGTAAGCTTGCACTATATCAACTATCAAACTGGCACAATTTTCAATGGTTCTGTATAGTGCAAAACAATTTTGAAAATTCTTTGTCTTGCACTATATGAAAAACTACTAAATCTCTGTCAGCTTTTAAAAACATGTTCTTGCAATATGCAAAATATTCGAAACATTTAGTAAGCTTG
Source organism: Conus betulinus (assembly GCA_016801955.1). Classification (NCBI taxonomy): domain Eukaryota; kingdom Metazoa; phylum Mollusca; class Gastropoda; order Neogastropoda; family Conidae; genus Conus; species Conus betulinus. The sequence goes on along the minus strand of JADBJO010013897.1, from coordinate 6,755 downwards.
CTCTATATGCAAGTCACCCAGATTGTCTGTTACCAACCAATCAAGTCGGACGATACAATGTCTTTATATCAGGAGACAGGCTTAGCCTAATACAGACTGTGAGAGGTAGTCACGATGGTTTTGTGTCAGGGTTATCAAGCGCTCTAAGAAAAGCGTCGTGTACCATCTGTAGAAGGCATGATATCACAAGACTGATCCCAAACACTCCCAAACAGCGTGTACATGGTAGTACAACGTTGCCTTAGGTAGAAGCTGTAAATAAGTTAAGTAAAAGAGTGTATAGTGGCAGGGTTATATTTATTGATTGCAAGGAAATGTTGAAAGCTCTCTCTCTCTCTCTCTCTCTCTCTCTCTCTCTCTCTGAAAATCTATCTATGCATATGCACACACAAACGCGCGCCCGCGCGCTCACGCACACGCACGCGCGCACACACACACACGCACACGCACATGCACACACACACACACACACACTCACGCACGCACGTGCACACACACACACACACACACACACACACACACATACACACACACCTATGTTGTGGGGAAGGGCGGTTGGCTTGGTTGTTGTGTGTGTGGGGAGGGGGATGTGCGCGTGTATTGTGTGTGTGTATGAGTTCGTGTATGCATGCACCCGCACGTGTGTGTGTGTGTGTGTGTGTGTGTGTGTGTGTGTGTGTGTGTGTGTGTGTGTGTGCTATTCCAAATGGATAGATAAATAGGTAGATAGATATTGTCATCAATACATACACAATACGTCACACACACACACACACACACACACACACACACACACACACACACACCACACACACATGAGTGTGTGTATGTAGCTGTGTCTGATCGTTAACTAGGTACATGATTGATCTCCTTCACTGAACAATGTTATGGAGCTTGACACCTGCATGTGTCATAAATCCTTAGCTGGGAAAAAACAACCAACGTGCGGAAGTAAACAGGGATGAATGGTACATTTCAGAGAGAGAGAGAAAGAAGAGAGAGAGAGAGAGAGAGAGAGAGAGAGAGAGGAGAGACAGACAGACAGACAGACAGACAAAAGACGGAAGTAAACGGGGATGAATGGTACATTTCAGAGAGAGAGAGGAGAGAGAGAGGACAGAGAGAGAGAGAGAGAGAGAGAGAGAGAGAGAGAGAGGTTTGTAGATTGTCAATAAATGAATTTTTTTTTCAATAAGTGGGCGAAGCTAAGAGAACATTATACAATAAAATGAATATCATTTATATTTTTCTGATTCTTTCTGGTTTTGCTCGTGTCCAGTTTCACAATATGATATTATGGTGACGGTCTGATTTCCAGTGAAAACAAATAAATGTATTGTAACACAGCTGCAGGAGCTAAATGAAAACATTGCAGCACAGTGTAACCACCAAAAAGAAGAAAGAAGGAAGAGAAAGTGAAAGGAAAGGAAACAGAGAAGTGGAACGCAAAAGGCATTCCCAAATTTAAAGAAAAAAAAGCAGGCGAAAATCAAAATTTGCTTCAAAATAAAAATTTGCATTATGCTGCATCCCATTTTTGATATGATGGTAGTGAGTTACAATACAAGTTTCTGCTTATTTTCAGACGAAATACGCACATGTACACACACGCACACGTACACACACACACACACACACACACACACACACACACAGATGAGAGTCCAGACACGCAGTGCAAGATTCTTCTTCCTGGCCCTGAGCAATCTGTCAGTTGTGAAGAGGAACATATCACGTGGGCCTCTTTGTTGGCCACTGACAGTGCCTATAAAAGCCACGATTTTGAAATTGGGAACAGATTTAATTCATTATCTTGTTCCAACGTACATTGAATTTTCATTGGGATCGAATGAACGAACGGTTGTTGATTTACAGACAATTTAAACAGAGGATGGGTCGAAATCAAAGTTCGCAAAATCTGTTCAGTTCACAAAATCATTTCAATAGTGGGTGTGGCCACCGCCATTGGCGAGACATTCCACGCAGCGACTCCTCATCGAGTTTGACCAGTGTTCTGATGACCCTCTGAGGGATTCTCTGCCATTCCAGTTGCAGCATTTGGAAGAGATCCTGGCGGTCTCTGGGAGGTGGATGGTTCTCCTTCACACGTCTCCCCAACTCATCCCCACATATGCTCGATGGGATTGAGGTCGGGACTATACGCCGGGAAGATCATCCTGTTGATGCCGGCCTGCACAATGAAGTTTTCGGCCACCCGGGCCCTATGTGGCCGAGCATTGTCGTCTTGGAAGACTGCCATGGGTCCTATCCGTTGCATGGTCGGAACAACGAAAGGCGCCAGGATTTCATCCCGATAGCGGATGCCTGTGAGGTTTCCATCAATATGGTAGAGTGGTGTCTTGTGGTGGAGGCTGAAGGCACCCCATACCATACAGATCCTCCCCCAAAGGCCCTGGTCTGGCGAACAGCTGCATCAATGTAACGTTCACCAACACGCCTCCAAACTCTAGTTCGGCCGTCATTGTGTTCAAGACTAAACCGCGACTCATCTGAAAAGAGGACCTGGGACCACTGTTGTTGGTTCCATCTCACATGACGATGGCAGAAAGCTCGGCGAGCCAGCCTATGGGCTGCTAGCAGTCGTGGTCGAACAGCTGGGCGACGTGATCTGAGGCCGAAGTGGTGAAGACGGTTCGTATGGCTTGACGGCTGAGGATGGTGTTATTTGCCATACGAAGCTGCCTTTGGATGCTGGTGGAAGTGGTATCCCCGCTGCAATAGGGCCTGCCTCTCGATGAAACGATCTTCTCTGGGAGTAGTCTGCCTAGGCCGACCTGACCGTGGCCTCTCTTCAACGCTGTTGGTCGCCCTAAAACGCTGATTCAGTCTAACAATAACTGAATGATGCACACCAAGTCGTCGCGCCACTTCAGCCTTTGCAATGCCATCTTGTATCCACGCAATCGCCCTGGTTTTGTCAAAGGTGCTAAGTTTTCTTCGTGGTGGCATGGTGAGAAAAAGGGCTGACAGTAACCAACCCCGCGCTTAAACAGCCAAAAGAAGGGGCATAAAACTCACTTGAGAGACTGCTCTTGCACGGGAAAAAAAGAATTTTTCATTTTACACATCTTGTGTCGCCAGCAAGCTTGATGCAAAACAGGCACAGTTAACGCAACTTTGCACTTTTTATCCCACGCGGGTACGAGGTCACCAAGACCCCCGTGCGCACTACCAGTTGACACAGGCTGGATTACACACTGCTGTGTGAGATTCCATCATTGGTTGCCGCATAACAAAAAAAAAAATGTTTTTTTGAAGGGATGAATCAACCTCATCATGTCAGGATGGACAAGGCTGTTACTTCTACCATCACTTGGGAACTGGTGGAGGAGGAGGGGGGAGTTAGGACAATAAACCACTCCATGAGGGCCTCCAATCACGGACCTCCTATCGCTTTTAACTCAAGTACAATATCCAGCAGGGCCACCCGTTAATGTGAAGAGTAGGGTGGTCCAATCCGCTGGCTGGCAAACTAATAGGTCAACAGTTCTGCCTTCTTGTAGACGTTTGAAGGAGCTTACATAGGCTACAGCACAACAGGAGGAGCGGGAAGGTGAGGAGGCTAAACTACAGTCAACTCTCTTTGCAACAGACTGGCTATAGAAATCCCTAGGGATTGTACTTGAAGTTTGCTGCTATCTTGGCATTCCATTTGGCAACAGACCTCACTAAAAAAAAAAACTACTTTCAATGTGAGGCGACTGCAGGTGGAAATCTAATCAAATTTGAAAAAATTATTGTTAAATTTCCACCAAAAAGAAAACATTGACAAACGAATCACAAGACAAAAAACACGATGCATTTCGACATCTTGGATCTTTTTCAGGCAACATACACAACACTCAGGACAACGAAATAACTTATCTTCATCCATTCGGCACCAGATGGGCGTTGATGAAGATTATTCTGGCTCTAATTGTCTCGTCCCACATTGTCTTGTTTTCTTCTGTAGTTGTTTTGCTTTGTGATTGTGGCCTGTCCCTGCTCTTTGTTCATGAATTTGTTTGTCAAAGGAATTAATTTTGATGAAATGACAGTTTTTCATATGTGGTTTTTATATGGTCAGCTGAGCTGAAAGCAACATGAATAGATTTGAAAACATACTTGTTTTTCTTTGTTATTAGGTTGTCCCATGTTTGTTCATTGCGCGCTTCTTTTGCTTCAATACTATAACGCCCCATGCAGTCTTGTTTTGTTGTGTACTTGTACTTCTCTGTGATTGTGCTTTTCCGTATTTGACTTCTTGTGTATTTGCTTTGTATTTTGGTGCCCTGTGTTTTGTTTCGTTGCGTGCTTATTTCGCTTCGTGTTTTATTCAGTCCCATGTTTTATTCCATACATCTCATTGTGTAATAACGTTGTCCCACCTTGTCTATTTCATTGGGTGTTTGGTTTGTGTCATGCTTGGCGGAGTCGTGCACACACGCACGCACAACCGCCAAAGCAAACTCAAAAAAACGCGCGCAATCATTCCTTTCACCCAAGGCGCATTAAATTAATACACAACACCAAAAAGTTGTTTTTTCCTCCCTCTCCTCCAGCAGGAGAACAAATATAATTAGTACATACAATTCTCAAATTAAACTTATCCACACCTCCTCTCCAATGGGGAGGCAACACAAATATAAACACAAACACACCTGCTCTCCACCAAGGAGGGTAACACCAAATAAAGACAATACAACCTCCTCTCCACTAAGGAGGTAACACCAGGTACTGTTTCCTCTTCAGTGGAAACATTAATAAAAACATGAGGGTTATGTCACTATCCATCCTCATATAAGTATTTATACTATATACCATTATCCTATTCCCTCAGCACAGGAGATCCACAAACAGTTGAGGTTATATAGTAGTCATAACATCATGGGGGGATGCGCCAGTGTCATTCTTCTCAACACAGGAGAAGGCGCCAATGACATTCTTCGTCCACATGAATCCTCCTCCTTGAGGGAAGGGTACTGCGAGCGAGGTCTGCCACCACCGTCCCCAGGCTTGGGTCAGGTCCAACATCCCTGCCACCTTCAATCCTCCCACCCATGCCCGACGTGAGACAGGCAACATGTCAACCCACTCGGGGACCAGTGTGCAGTTCTACAATGAATAAGGAGACTCACTTCAACGTGAAGATGTAGACAGTAACCTTTTCTTATAAGTTTTTACTTTAGTAGAAAAAACTCGTGGAGAGCGTGGTAGCAGAGAATCCTCGAGGAGAAGCCCCCTCAAGCAAGTGTTTTTTAGCCCTTATCTCCCTGACACTTTAGGGGGTTGGGGCCACACCCGGTTCCTGACTCCGGATGTCCCTCTGCTGCCCTTTTTTTCCCATTATGGGACGAGCCATGGCTGGGATTCTGCCTCTCTGCCACTTCTGCCATGCTTTCATGGCTCTGGTTCTTTCCCTCCCTTCAACTGAGAGCTGTTTCATGAGGATGTATGCAGACGTTTCCTACAAACCCCTAGCTCCAATTTCTGCAGTGAGGACTTTGACCTGATAGCCTTCTCTCCTCAGGCGTTTGCCAGATCAGCATTTTTTTCATTCTTGTAGATTTGAGCTACCTCCAATTCTGTTCTCATATGGCACTGTGAGCTCGATCATGATCAGCTGCTTGGTTGACTGAGGGTGGACTACTATGTCTGGACTCAGGCCACTCTGTGAGTCAGAGTATGTTTTCCTCAGATGCTGCTCAAGAGCTCCTTTGTCCACACTTAGGGTCCCAGATTTTGGCTGCTCAAAACAGAGTTTCTGGCAAACTAGAAGGGGTCTCTGTAGAAGCGCTCTTGTGTCTTCTGCTTTTTGCTCTTCTCTTTTTCGCAGATTCCGCTTTGCGATGGCGCTGTTGTTTTGCTTTTAGGTCTTCCAGAGTTTTTCCAAGCCTGTTTTTCATCTGGCAGTGCAGTCGTCATTAGCTTCTTGAAGTTTTCTTTTGCACACTGATCTTGCCCATCTCTTCTTGGCGTCTGGATTTCTTTGGAGGTGTTTTCTCTTTGGGTAGTTTGCTCCATAGGCGTCTCTACATGTGGCATACACAATGTCCCCATATGTGGGCTAGTTTGTGTTCCAGGGTGCTTTTCCCTATCAGTGCATCGAGTCTTTGGACGATTTTTGCGTCCAGTTTCTCCCAATTTTCAGTCTCGTTTGCTCGTGGCAGGTTGAGTTTCAGGCGCTTGGCATCGAGGGCTGTGCAAATTCGTCATCCGAACCAACAGCGTGGATGTCCTTGGCACTGTGGTTTAAATCTTGGCCTTGGGCTTCCAACATCTTATCTGCTGATGAGTGCGCTGCTACTCATTCAGATGAGTCTTCACACATCCCATCTTTGTTCTGTGAATCTTCATGCCACAGGTGGTAGCGAAAACGCTTTCCACAGACACATGGATATTCCATTTGGTCCATGTTCATAGTCCGTTGGGGATTCGCGGTCGTGATTGGTTGAGCACCGATGGATTCATCGTACCTTTCCTTTCTTTTCCCATGGCTTTTATAAAGAAGTGTTACAGGTGTAACCAACATTGGTTCTTTTCTTTTCTTTGGAATATAAATGTTTTCTTTAATTTTCCCCCAAAGATTCACTTCTCTCTAGTTAAACATTAATGACAAAAATACCTCAACGATGCATCAGCACTTGCATCGGTCTCAACGCCGTAAAATAAAACAGACCTATGCGACTCCCATGGCTGGAGTAGAGAGCAAGTGAAATGATAGAAGAATGTTCTAGCCTAAGTTAAATAGCGCG